>VXAA01003750.1:442993-515115 GCA_013399115.1 Anseranas semipalmata | reverse complement strand
AACCATGAAATTATCAGTTTTCACAACTGCCTGTTAGATGAAATTTACAACAGAAAAGCCAAAGATCCTTAAAGCTAAAAAGGTCACCAATTAAGACTGAGGTGAATTAGCTACTTGAGTACTATTGACTTTTCTCTCAGAATATTGACAAGACAATTATATTCAGAGAGGAAAAGATGTATTTAACAGTCATTTGTAAACTAAGAGGTTTTTTTCTGCCAATTTTCTGATAATTTCTTAAAATGAACTGATATTTGGATTATTTTTGCAGAAACTTTATCTGGCAATTTCCACCTAAAATATCTTTAGGTATTCATTTGGATGAGAATGTTATATCAAAATGGAAATTGAAAAATTAGCGACAAATATTACATCATTAAGAAAAAAATGAAATTGCAGCATTTTAAGTGCTATGGTTTTTTGGTGCAAATTGGTATGGGGCAAATTATGTGATGAATTTGATATTGTAAGGACCTGTGTCTAATTAATATGAAACTATTTAAGGTTTCACCTGATGCCCCTGATCTGAGCAGTTCTTGCATGTAACATTTTATGGTGATTTAAAACAAATGTTATATGAAGCACTAAAAATAATTCCAGTTTCTGAACAAGGTGCAGTCTTTTGAGGCTGTTTAATTTATTATTAGAATTCTCCTTAGCAAAGCAATCGACACTTACTCCTGATGGGTGATGTCTTCATTGTTTTTACAATATTCTGTATCTCTGTGTGAGTAAAAAAAAAGTACTGAGATCCTAGGGAAATACGCTGTCTCATGAACTACTGTAGGAACTAAATGGAAATATTTCTTAAAATGCAAGTAAATAAGCACTGTGTATACGACTTAGTTTTGATTTAGTTTTACATCTTCATTTGCAGTGCTTGTTAAGAAAGATGGCCTGTTTTTGAGTATCTCGATTTCTAGAAGTAATATGTTCTATAGAGAACAGGGAAAAAATAGATAACCCCCCTAAGTACGTTTTCCTCTTCCTTTTTAAAAATCCCGATTTTTTTTTTTTTTGAACATGCAGAGATAGATTTACCAATTTGCCTTTTCTCTTGTGAGACGTATTCCCAATGTAGTCATGACTTTTGCTGGAATTCTCAGCTGTTGACTGAGGAATGCTAACCCCATGGTTAGGGAGCATGCTTCTCTGTGGTGGGCCTCCTGAGAGTAAGCACTTTTTTTTTTTTTTTTTTTTTTCCCCTCCCCACAAGGTAGGTAATTTGGGTCAGTTCCTTCCCCTCCTTGCCCTCCTTGTGACCTGGTTCCCTTGCTACGCTGTTGTGGTGAAAGGGTGAACCGTGCAATAAGCCACCAAACACCCTTGGGATAATGTAGGCCAGTTGTCTTTCCACCCTGAGTGTGTATTCATGCGATTCACCGCTTTTGGAGCTGCATCTTTGAGTGGCAGCCTATTTCCTAGCTATCTTGACACGATAGATTCAGCAGTTTTCAGCTGCAAGCTGTTTACCTTGAGAATTCTTGACAATTCATTTAAGTGACATAAAACGAGATCCTTCAAAAAGTAGCCCATGGAACAAAGTTTTGCCCAAACGCCAAAGGCTTGGATGTCTTATTTACATGCTCTTTCAAACTCCAAGCTGCAGGTGAGTGATTTGCGGTAGGGAGGAAGGAGGTTGGATGGTTCTCACCTTCTCTGACACAGACACTGTAGGAACAGGCTGCAGCTGCCATTTCTCTGTGTATGTTGTAACTGGATATAGGAAGTACTGCCACAGTCCAAAATTTAGACCTGCTGGATTAGATTACCATTTTAGACCTATTCTGTGGTAGAATAAATACATGCATGTTAAATGCATAGCTCTAGCTTCAGAATATATAAGGTGACAAGCTGGGACTACGTTGCCAAGTAATACTTCAACTAAAGCAACTTGTTTTACTCCATATATCACAGTTTGTTACACAGTATAACTGTGATTATAGCAATATTGGTAGAGATGTTTTAACTCCTGTCATTTTCTTTTGGGATGCATAAGTTGTCACATTCAACATATAATCCTTTGTGAAGCTGGAAACTGTGCATCCTGTCAGGCTATTATATTTGGAAGTGTTAGATACTTCTTGCTGCTACATCCATAGAGGGAGCAACTAGTGATGCTACTAGTTTAGGCAGATTTTTGTTACTGTTAAATTATGTCAAAGTTGCAATTTCTTCCTTCCCAGGTAAAGTGAAGATGCTGTTTACAGAAATGAGGGGAAAAAAAAAAAAAGGAAATTGTTTATTTTCATTTGAACCAATGCACCATTCATACTGGGATTTGTCATATAAAAACTAAATATTGGACAGCTCAACTTTTACTAATATTGCCTATATGCAAAATAAAGTTTTGAATCTAAATAAATGTGGTCTGTATTGTGGTTATAATACACTGGTAGCATGTTGCTACCAGATTTTTAATAATGATGCTTATTCATTTTTAGTATATTTTAAGCTAAAAATTTCTAGAAAATTGCAAGTCAGTTATTTATATGAAATACTTCCTAGAAAAATAAGTTCATCAGCTTAATTATTTACACTAAAAGCTATGCGAACACAGTTTTAAATCTTGAATGATTTTGAAGTGATGCATTTTATGTATGATTTTGAGCCTATTTGGATGGAGATTGTTTTTATCAGTCTGCATGAAATATTTAGCAGTATCATTATTGAATAACTTATTAATGTGATAAACCATCCTGACCATTTGAAATAAGAAAATAAATCCTGCTGCTTTCGCTCACCTACTAAGTATAGGTGTTTATAGTTACCTGTAGCTTGACCTTATATATAGCTACATTTGTTAGATCTGGAAATAAAGAGACATTTCCTAATATAAAAAGTGGTTGTTTTTTCCAATTCTGTAGTATATAAAATTTCTCCTCTTTTGTTGGAATACAACCAAACATCTTAATTTCTGCATTGTTAGAGCTCCTTGATGTCGGCAGTCGTGCTTTCCTGGTGGTATTCCATTGCTGTCCGTCTGCCTGAGCAATCTGTGACTAGAGATCCTAATACCTTACTAAATTGGATACTTTATCACTTTTGGAAAAGCATCACCCCTCACCTTTGAGTGGAGCTCTTATTGGCTTTATGAAAGCATGAAGTTCAAAGACTTGAGTACACATGCAGATAAGTTTAATGGTAACGATAAATGAGAATTGTTATCTTCATACTTCTGCCTTCATATTATTGTTACCAGATGTAGCCAGAGCTAGTAGTGCCAATTTGGTCAGATTGCTTTGATAATTTTCTTGTTGCCAAGTAGTATGTATTTCTTGGTGGTAGAATCAGCAATGGTATGTTTGAATATGAGTAGAATAAATCCACCTTCAGAATGGAATCTGAATCTAATTCACTTCCTTCTAGCACACCTGACTTTAATTTTTAACGCCCAACCAGGCACAGTGCTAAGATCAAAGTGAAATAAAGAGAATGGACTAAAGCACTTCTTGGAAAGTAAAAAAGAAAAATGGCATAAAATTGCTTAGTCTTTTATATGTGAAAGAAATATTGGCCTATTTGCCATTTACTTAGGTATAAATCTGCAGTAAATCTACTAAAGGTAATTATGCCAGTGTAAACCTTTATTTATCTGGAAGAAAAAATCAGGCCTGCTATATTTACTGCATAAGAGATGCCTTGATTTGACAGAAGAAATCTCCCTTCACGTCCCCAGACAGGTTTGGAGTCCTTTATTGCTCTGTTTAACTCCACGCTGAAGAGACTGTACGCCAAAGGAACTTCTGTATGTTGTTCTCTGTAGTGCCTATTGCTGATCCTGAGTGAGGGTGAGAAGCTGCTGAAGGACCATATGAATTTTTAAACTATTTGTCTTAAAGCAGCTGCTTGCTGATAGACAGGACTGACAGTATATAAAAGCAGATTTTAAATTCGAGTGAAATACCTGCTGTGACCTATCCCAAAATCTTAATCTATGGTTAAGTCTGGATTTTTCTTGTGGCTGTCAAGGGAGCCATAAATAGCTCGATTTGAATGTTTATTTAAAAAAAAATCCATGACTTTTGAGAGCTTGGGACTTTTTGCATGTCATGAGGTGGATGTGACAGTAAGCAGTTGTACAAATGTGAAGAACTTCAAAGTATAAAATCAAGACTACATAGGAAGGTAATACAAAGCAGGAGTTTGCTAATTTAGTTGCAAAAAGAGATCATCACTGAATTATCCCTGGGAGCTACTCTTGTGAATAGTGTTAGATTTACAAAAACTTGATTTCTTTCCTGACATTTCACTTGTGCCGCAATTTTTGCTGTTATCACTTTTTGTTAGTAATTTTTGTATAATGTCATTTTTTGTAAAGTAGTATAATTCAGCCTATGTCTTGAAATGCATGAATTGCAACACCATCCATAGACTACCTGATTAGCTTGTATTAATGTTAAAATAAAAATTCTCTGTGTAGAGCAGTAGAAAATAAACATTGTATGTGCTTAGTTCTGGAATACACTCTTCCCTGTGTCAGATAGTTTTTTAGCACTGAGCTGGCCATCATTCAGTCATTTAAAAAGTCTGAACCATAACTGGTATCTGCCATTTTCTGAATGGTAGACACTAAAAATTGAAGTGTTGTCAGACTGTTGTAAGGGGCAACGTGGATTGCTCAAGTTTTTTGAAAGAATTTTATAGTGAAAGTTAAGCGAGTGTTCTTGAGGAGAAAGTCTGACAAAAAAATAAGTTCTGTAATCATTCTAATGCTTGCAAAACTGCAAAGATGCAGTCAGACTGTGGTGTATTTTGATACAACTGTCATCTACAGTACTTCAAACTGTTCTTAACTGGAAAATCCTACCACACCACTTTTCTGAAGGTTTTATTTAGTGTCTTGCAAACCTGCCCAGTGAAGAGAGTGCACGTTTCAAGTGGTAACAGAAGTGAACATGGAGCTACAAGGGTTTAACACTGTGGGAGACACAAGTGCACCTGACAGTTGCTGAAACTTCTCACCTTCCCATGTAATTCCTTAAGATAAAATTTTAAATGTCTAAGAAAGTGAAGAAATATACCACAGAGATGAAATATTACAGGTACTCTATCAGTTTTAGTGTAGTATGAGGTCAGTGTCACTGACCTTGCAATAGCAGATGACCTACAAATTCAGGATATTAAAATAAATTCACCTATAACTCTCAAAGGGACAATGAGAGTCCTTGATGGATCTTTTCCCAAGACTTTTACAATAAATTAAAAAAAAAAAAAGATGAATAAATAAGGATGGGTACACAGATTAATAAATGCCAGGCGTCAATGACCTAATGAAAAACTGGGTTGGGAAAAATCATTTTTGTCATAGTTTTACTATATACTCATTTCACTTTAAAAAAAAAAAAAAAAGAAAAAGTTGATAATATTGGAATCAGGCTGTTACACATACAAACCAAGCATTCTTTAGGAGGAGGTATATGGAAAAGGAAATTCAGTGAAAGATTTTTTTTTAAAAAGTAACTTTTCATACCAAAAAAAGCTATCTTAAACACAGAACTACTTCAGATTATTTCTACTTCCTATTCAGACATTTAATTATATTAAAGCATAGCTCTGTTACCATTGCTGCTATAGAAAATCTAAACTGTTCAGCAGATGTTGATTAAAGACATCTAAGTTGCTGCGTTTAACATTTCAGTTTAAGTTTAGTGGTGCTTTGATAGTTTATACATAGAAAGCCTGTCTGGCCTGCAGTAACTAATGGTGAAATTCAATATGTGCATTGTCTTTTGTGCTGCTATAAGTGCAAATATTAAATTACATCTCATAGTAACAAGAATCTTAGTTCCCTGATGAACAACATTTTGAGCACTTCAACTCTTGATATAAACCTATGTACCATATGCTAATTTAAAATGATTAAGAAAAGACTTCTTTGAAAGCAGGGGGAAGGGAGCAATGTTATCCTGCAAAACTTTTCTTTCATGTAAAGTCATTACGTTGTCCCTTATATATGAATATAGATGCCCTCTGTAACCAGTTGAGCTATAAGGTAACTTTCCAATGGAAAGGGTTTTATTATTCCTGATTAATTCCTGCCTCACTGCTTAAGCTCTGCAGCTATTTTTTTCCCCTACTTTTTACCTCTGGCACTTAAACTCATATAAAATAGTTCCATGTGAAATTGGATTCTCTGTTACAAGCTCTTGAATGCAATTTCTGAGGGCAGGAATGCTCTTCTAGTACAAATCAACACAGCTGTATTGAAGACTCGTAGCTGTCCTTTATTTACAGCAGCTAGGGGGCAGACCTTCAGTTATTTTTACTTTCAATGTAAAGTTTTCTGCTATTATAATTTTTTTATTATTATTTTCCATTTTTACCTCTTCCCTTCTCCCTCTTCAATTTGTCTGCCCTCTTATTCCTTACTATGAGAGTAAGGAAGTCTGAAGTCTAAGATTTTTCCTCCATCATTTTTGATGTGCTATCTTATTGTGAAGTGCTATATTATCCTTTATAATATTTTTACAGGAAAGCTGGGAAATAGAATATTGGAAATCTCTGAAATAACTTCTAAGGCTGTAGGGAGAGGAATATAATTAAGGATTAAAATAACAGCAGTTATAAAGCAGTGTTTTACTTGCACCTTTTGTTTTCATTCAGGTGTGAAATGCCTGTGATTCATAAATTCTTTCCAATCAATTCTAAATTTATCATTTAAAATTGAGCTGTACACTTATCTGAAACTCTCTGAATTAAAGGAAGAATACTGAGATTTCTCTCTGTTCTGGATCATTAACTCTCAAGCAAATTATTTATGTGTACATTTAGAGTCATTATACCAAATAAGTTTAATGTCATCATACAGTTTTATGTAAAAATAAAATGTTACAAAACCATTACTATAGGCAGATATAATATCACCATTGAAATGTAATTTATGGCTAGAGACTTTTAACAAAATCATAGTATCTTGCAGTAAATGTTAGACATCTGCTATACTCACAATTGTATGTGGTCTGAGTTACACTGGCCTGTAAAACAGTGTGATATTTAAATGTGCATTTATTTTGCTTTGTTTAAACTTTTGTATCTTTCATAGCTTTCCACTGGAATCAGAACTGTAGGAGTTACTTAGATGAGAGATGTATTGAGTTTCAAATTCAAACCTTACAAGGCATGTTGAATATTTTTTTAAACTTACCGGGAAAGGAAATAAAGCTATTTTCTTTCACTCAAGCTGGTGATTTAAATGGTAACCCTAGACCATCACTAGAAATATATAGTGATATTAGTAAAAACCAATACAGAAATTCTAAAAGTATTGCAATATGTATGCGCATAAATAAAAAGTATATGAAAAATAGATTTGAAAAACTGGAAGATTACTTGATTATGGTATAGTTTAAATTTGATGTCAGTTCTTCAACTGGATTGTCCACCTCGATGTATGTGATAGCAGAGCAGTGACTGTCTAGGTTAGAGATGTTTTATTACAAACTGTAGTTCTGGGGTGAAAATGGAAATGAACATAAGAGAACAAGATGAAAAGTGAAAAATCCTGCAGTTAATGTAAAAAGTTCCCAATGCTGACTGAAGATTGAAGTTGATTGAAGAAGTATGAAGGATGATAAATGGGCAGCTGCTGTGAAGATGAGGAGGATTTGCTTGGAGTGAGAAGGCAGGTTTTTATCTGAGATATCCCTCTGAAGTAAAAAATATTCTTCAGTATTTCCATTAGAAAAAAAAATGTATAATTGCCAATGGGGAAACATAAATGGTGACTAGCCTGAAAACGAAACCGGAAGAATGTTAATGTCAGGAGGCTGAACGAGTGATAAATAGAATATTTGCAATGGGATGTGGTAGCAAAAATTGCCAGCACAGCCTGTAGAAATACTGGGTAGCAGAACAGAGGACAATAAACTCTCTCTAGATGGCTTCCAGAGAGAACAAACTCCCTTCTAGATGTTTTTGTCATCGCGCCTAAAAACTGTGCTTGATTTCAGACATTTCATTTTAAGAACAATGATGTAAATGTGAAGGAGTTTGACAAAAAGAATAGTTAGAGACTTGACAAGGAAAGGTATCTGGCTAAAACTAATGGGGCTTAGTTTTTTATTCTAATATTATGAGGTTATAAATATCATAAAAGAGGAGAAATGATTTTGAACTGTGTAAAATTTACAAATAGTGTGAAATCAGATTGACAAAGAGATCTGTTAAACAAGGGGATGGCCTTCAAATAGGAAAGGAAATTCAGCTACCGTAGGTTTTTCAGTGTTAGGTAATATAGTTCTGGAAAGGATCTTAGGTTATCATAGTCCATTCCACTGCCCACAAGCAGGATTTGAAGGAGATTCTTACGGTGAAGGAAAGCATTGTATTTTCTCTGGAGATTAAACCCTATGCAGTGTATTCTAGAAAGGCTTCTTGTCTGCCTACCCCACCACTTGCTCAACCTTTTCACTTTGAAATGAGGTACAGTTTGTTAGGTTTCTACCTGTTATTCAGGAGAGCTGTAGATAATGTATCTTTTCTGTAATGAAGAAAAAAACTTTTTCTGGATGTCTGTGTTTTCCAATTTTACTAATTTCCCTAAGTATGTAAAATCATAACTCAGGATAATTTATGATAAATCATTCCTTCTGTTGATTTTTCTACTCTTTTTAGTCTTTTACTGACGAATACTTTTTTCTGTTTTAGTCCTTTTTTCCCATTGATGAATGCTTCTCATTAATTTATCAATAGTACACTGTTCTTCAGTAACTACATTGACTTTAATAACAAGTTGTAAAGTGAAATAATTTGATTTAAAATGAGGTAGAAGGTTTCTTAGCTTCATTCTTTTGATAGCTGGGAAACCAAAACCTAAATCTGCTTTCAGAACAGATTGGTCTTCTATTTTAAAGCTTATGTTATTGTTCTATTTTATATATATTTCCACTTATGTATTTGTGTATTTCAAAATAATGTACATAGCATATGCATCTGTGATGTTTTCTTGTCTCTTATGCTACTTCTCATTTATGTGATCCAGTATATTGATTTCTGTGTTCACTCATTGCTCTGGAATATTTCCCATACTACTAACTGGCTCTTGCTGTCTATCTGCAGCTCTTGAGGTGGCTATTCTTTCTCTATTTCCTTTGTAGTTTCCCTTTTTGGTATCCCCTGTTGCCCAACACTTGTCTGTACAATTTATCTGCTGCCTCTCCTTCCCACCACCCATTAACTTTTACAGAATTGTAATTTTTTAATCTGGGCAGAGGCCTCCAAGTCTTCCCAACCGATACAGATGTTATAGGAATGGCAAGGCTAGCAGTGATATACCTCTTGATTTGTATCATCTTAAATGATTTGCATTAAAACTGAGTGTGCCAAAGCAGCTTTTTTCTATATGTGAGTTTACCTTAAAGCATATTCAATCCAGCTTCTATGGCTTGCATTCTACATAATGTAACAGTTTTCAGTGCAAAATCTTCTTGAAATTTTTTTGCATGAGCGACCATATCCTATTTTATATGCAGCTATACCAAATAATACAAAACTGACCATATGTAACAAATCCCTCAGGCATCTTCAAATACCTGAAATGTAGATTGATCAGAAAGGTATGACTTTTCTAGGTTGCAGAAGGAATACAGGTCATATTTTCAGGTGCTCTGAATGTGCAATTGGGCTAGACTTGAAAAAAACAAATAAAAAAATCTGCAATTGGTCATTACCCTGTAGCATGTAAAACGCTGTGAGATGTAGGAATTCATACCCAACCCAGTTTGAAAATCTGTCCATGAATATATACAGATGGTTGTTATAAGAAGCATTAGCTTGTTAAGAATGAATGTCCACCTCCTTGTGTATCGTAACTGAAATTATGTGTTAGTCCATTTTGTATTATTAACTTTACTATCTGGAAAATACCTATTACATTTGGAATTATATCACAATAAATACATATAATGAGAGCAAAAACTTTTCAATGGATGTCTGACAAGACCGTGAGTCCTGCTTAGAAGAGTCCAAGAGTCAAGCTGTTTTGTTCTGAGAATTTATTGGTCCCTGAAGAGAAGGAGACAGAGACTGAGTATTTCCAGATACACAAGTGGATATTATCAGCCCAGGCTTCTTTTGGCCAGCTTCCTGGTGAAGGTTAATTTTAGCATTAAGTTCCAGCTCTTTCTCAGCTGGAGTCTGGCAACAGAAGCCAACCTTTCAGTCCGGGAGCTCCTTTCTGTGTGACAGCCTTCTCTCCTCTCTTGGCGCAGTTTGCCCGCTGACCAGCTTTTATAGCCACATAAAAGTATCAGCTGACTTGAAGGCAGATCCCTTCCCTAAGCTGCCCTACGGGAGTTTTCTTCTCTCTACATGAAAAATCACCCCCTTCTTTCTTAAGGCTTGTTTTCTCTGAATCCTTCCTGTACCATTTGAATCCTATATTATGGGAGAAACCTAGAATCTCACAGTAAGTAAAGATGGGTGAAATATTTCCTGTAGTGATTGTGCAATAATAATAAAAACATTTGCTTTGGAGGAAGAAAAGATTTTCATTTTTTGAGCCCCCACTTACAGTTGCACTGAGTACATTCTACCAATTTTGCTTCTGTTTCTTGATGCAGTAGGATACTGTCAGTTTCTAAATTCATATCTATATGAGACAGCAGGCTGATGTTTCTGATTGCAGAATAAAGATTTTTTTTGTATTCACATATAATAGTACCTTATTACAGATACTGTCCAGACAGCATGGCTGCATATTCCCAGTAAATTATATACATTTTCTCTTAGTGATCAATAGTTCATAGAGCTTTTTTCTTCTTTATTCGTTCTTTTCTCTCCCAAATTAAAGGGCACGTATATTTTTCTTTTAGCTAAGCTTCCAATCCTATGGATTTTTTAAAAAATATATATTGTAATGATACTTCATCCTTCTGTACTATTTCACTTTTAATTATTTTGCTAGTATTTGGTTGATATTACGTATGCTTAACAGATTGAGAAACTAAATCATAAAGAGCATATAATGACATGGGAAATATGTAGCCATTATGTGAATACATCTCTTGATTCTACTACTGGATTACTTTAAGAAAAGTGTAATTACTATGTAACATCAGTCCAGAAGCTTGATAATAATGTAACTTTCACGTTTTCATTAATCATATCCTTTTTCTTCTTTGCATCTTTACAACCATACTGTAATTGGTGAATGCGTTGAGTGGACTGTCAGATGGACAGATGAATAAAGAGGACATATAGGACTAAACCGCTTAGTAGCAAGAATGTCTTCTAGACCTCAAAATGTCCCTCTTGTTCCTGAATCAGTTGCTTCTTAACACAGAGATTTGGTGTAAGCAAACTTCACAAAACACTTGTAAATAAGAGTTCTTCTGTTTTCCCTTTCCAGAATAATAATTAAATATCGAAGACTTGAGGGACATGTCAGTTATTTTTTTCATCGGTGGACTATAAAAGCTGGTAGAAATCATTGGCCAGACTTCACTGACACTTTTTTTACTTAAAAGTCGATTATTTATATCTAAGAGTAGGAAAAAATTGTATATGAAGATTTTAGTGTGGCATTCTTTTTGTAGTCAAGTTATTATACTTGTTTCTTCAAAACATAAGAAAAAAGCAAAATCAAGCTGAAAGCCACATTGGAAAAAAGTGAATTCACATTAATGGCTTTTTAGCCATTAGCTCACCTCAAACTGTGTTACAGTAGACCATGTATCTTTTGTTCTCTTCTTGTTGTCTTTTGTTAGAGTTGCATTTTGTATAAGTTATTTGAATGTTCATTAAGTCACAGAGGAAAGAACATCTTATGTATTCGCAGAGACACTGATCAGGGCAGTGAGTTCTCATTCTTGCTCCAGCAAATGTTTAGATTATTACAGTTTGCCACAGAGCACTGTCTCTTCAGGAAGAAATGAAAACTTTCCATGCAAGAAAGGGAAGGGGGTTAAGGGTGCTGTCTGGAGTGAACGGAAAATGTGACTTCCAGTTGCTACCAAAACAGGCAGGAACTGGACCTGGGTTGCTCACATGAGAATTCCTGGATGAATTCTCTGAAAGCTGAACTATGGGATAAAAGGTCTCTAAGGATCTATGGAGTACTAATAAAATAATAACAATAAAGAAATTCTGCCTATACCTACTTAGAAAAATCTGGATAATGTGTGAATAATTTAACTGAGTATCCTCCTAAGTATATAATTATACTAAAAATAATTTTACTAAGAAATCCCTTTTCCAAAAGGTAACTAATTTTAGTTTGTTCTGCTCATTAAGAGCTAACAGCTTCATATGTGTTCTTTACTGTAGTACTCTGTATTGTCTGTCACATGGGCAGACCGTGTAATAGGCATAATTAAGCTGCCTGTAACAAAAGTCAGGGTAATTTACATTTATAAATAAAAATTGCAAAATATTAATCCACAGATCTAAAGCAGATATTACCCACTACTTTTTCAGCCTCTGCTGCGGGGAAAAAAAAAATCCTTTCCCCTTGCCAGAAAAAAATTATTTTGATTTTTTTGAATTTATTTTAATGAGAATGAATTAAACAGAAGAAACAAGAGAAAGGAACGTGCTCAGGAAAGATTTGAGCTGGGATTGCAGAAATGTTCGTTCTAAATACAGAGGAACGTGGGTGTAATACTGACCTTGTTCTTGAGCACAGTGTATGGGATTTGTATTTGTAGAAGAAGGTAGTTAAGTCATTGCTTTCAACCTTTGTTCCTTATTCAACCTTGTAAGGAGTTAGCCATGCACACTGCATTGCTTATTTCTTTTGAACGGTGCATGCAGATGATAATCTTAACTGATGTCCTGTTGACACTACTGTAATTGTACACATTCAGATTCCTATATTGTTGCTTGTGAACAAACAAAAACTGATTTGCCCTCTCTTCTGCATTATTTCATGCCAGGTGCAAATATATAATATGCGCCTTGATTATATCGATTTGTTTTTCTATTAACTTTTTATGTTGGTTAATTTGCAGTATGTATCAATGCTTTCTTTCGTAAGACAGTGTTAGTTTTTACAGGTTAACAAGAAATTGGAGAGAAAAATGTGAACGAATACTTTCATAAAATCTTGGATAGTGCTGGAATGGAAGTGGTCACCAGCACCAAGCGAGCATTCTTCTCTTTAGCTCAGAATTTCAGCTCATTCACAGTGCTCATTTTTAAGGAGAGTTTATTCTAGCCACTGAGCAAGGCAGAGATCAAATTCTCATGCAGTCTTTCACAACTACCCTTACGTAGAGCCTTGCCTAACAAAATCAGTAGTACTTAGTATGTCATCCCAAGACTTGACATTTGTTCTCTGGTACCCTTGGCTGACTTAACATGTCAGTATTTATTGCAAGAGACAGCATAAACCCATGGGGGTATAGTTTCCACATAAGCTCTTGGTTGTCATTGTCAATTTGGTGTAAGTTTTGTGTTTTGAAAGTATAGAGAAGGGTGTGTCTTAAGTTATTGGTTTGCGTTGTTTTATTGGAGCTATTTTATACACACTTGTTTTAAAAAGGCACAGTATGGGATTTGTATTTGTAGAAGAAGGTAGTTAAGTCATTGCTTTCAACCTTTGTTCCTTATTCAACCTTGTAAGGAGTTAGCCATGCATTAATACAATAAATAATACAATAACATTATCTAACAAAATTTGGAGAAAAACAAGGTGAATTGATTTCACAAAGAAAAATGTCATGCCACAAATGATTTGGTTTCATTTGTGGAATGACGTCATATTTTACATTACAGAATTTCTAGTAAAACACAAATTAGAATTTGAAGCCTTATTTTGCTTAAACACTGCACAAACTAATATTGACGCAAAGCACTTTCTGCTTTGTTAGAGACAAGGTGACGTATGAAGATTGACAACTTCAGATAAAACAAAAGGGAAGATGATTCTGTTATGTTAGGTAAAACAGGCACAACTAGGTCATTCTTACTAACATAAACGTGGTATAAACAAGTCTTTGATGTTATAAAAGTAATGAAAAACTGCAATAAATTTTCAAACCACGTTGTTAATCTTACCAGCTGTGTAATCCTAATGGAAAAAAAAACTTGATGAGCTTGAAGAAGCAGAAGATGTATTGTGTAGAAATGCCAGCACTTTGGAGGAAAACAATGCAAGTGTACCTCAGGAAGAAATATTCTGTTTATATTTTTTTCTGTTTTCTTATACTAGTCTTACGTCTTTTCAGTTTAAGCTTGTGAAGTAGAGCAAAATTCTGAAGGATTATCTTTCTTTCCTGCCTGGATTGTGTGAGTTGGGAAGGTAGCACCAGGGTAATTACCCTGTGCTCATGGTGGCTCATGCCACTTCTCCATTGCTCTTGTCATCAGGTGACTGTGAGGGCTGATGTCTGAAGCAACATTTGATTCATTAGCTTCTTTGTGACTGTCACTGTGCAGCTGTGCTTTGCTACTTTGAGCAGTAGTCCTGAAGGAAGCATGAAGTGTGAAGGAAGTAAAAGAACTATTCAGACTGATCAATCATCTTTCATGAAAATCCTACAAACCCATTGATTTGGAGACTGCTTTCTCCTTGGGCACCACCGTATCCAAGGTTGGAAATGTGCTGCTTCTCCAAAGTTATCACCTAAATTGATTGTCTGGAAACCTGACTGAGTTCTATGTTCTTTTAATTTTTCCCCCCCTTCCTCTTTCTATATTTGTGTTAGATGTGGTAATCTATACTAAAAGGTTACATAAAATTTATGGACAGCTTTACACATACCTTTGCTGTTGCTGATTTAATTCACTATCATATTGAGAATGACCTGGTCATGTACTTCGGGCTAAATCTCTGAGGTTTAAGAAAATATCTTGTGGGACAAAATAATGAAAAAATATACAGGTAACAGATACTATTGATACACGTGACATTTTGTAATCTGAAGTAAGCACAATGAAGTTACTGCAATTTGGAGAATATAAATTGGGAAGATAGTAACAGGAAGGCACTCTGGAAGTATTCTAAATTGAGAACATATTGTGCAGCAGGCAGCTATAGATAAGAAGCTTTACTGAGAAATAATCAAGCATTTTGATAGCTATTGAAGCTGCTTATGAAATCCAAGAGTATTTTAGCATGTAATGATAAGATTAGCAAGTCTTTTTCCAATTACCTTGGTAAAGCCAAAGATTAGTGCAAATCTTGTGCTTTAGTAAATAAGTTCAGCTGTAAGCAGCAAAACTTTTTGTTTTAAAGATTTTTATATTGTAGTATAACTTCTCAATATCACATTCATTTTAATGTTCAGAACCTATATGTCTGTATTTTGACTTAAAAAAAAAAAATATCCAAATACTTAAACTGTCTACTCTCTGTTTACCTACTTAAAAGGAAAAAACAGAGGAAAGTAGCGATGCTGAAGCACTTTGGGAGCAAATCTATTTTGACAGTTCTGCAATATCAAGCTGTTGAAGCAAAAATGTCTCCTCAAGCTTATTTTGTTATTTGAAATCATGCTGAAAATGAAAAATGTGTTTCGGTCACATCATGAATGTCAGGGGAAAACTGTGGAACCACCCCGCCCAGGGTGAAACTTCAAACAGTTGCTTTAAAACTTGTTAATGTCATTTTTTAAATACCCTGATAGGATATTTAATAACTCCATGTCATTGGGTAAAAATTTCTGACTAAAAATTTTTAGTGCTTTCCAAGAACTATTCATGTGTCTATTGCGCTTTCAGGTAGTAGTATTTTTATAGGCATGGTAAGGAAAAATAGTTTCCTTTTTTTCATTCTAACTGGTCATTCAGACTGAAGATGTGTATTTCATTAGGAATCATGCACGGACAAACGCACACGTAAATGAACAGAGGTGTTAGGGTGTCTGCAGATACATTTCTTGTACTGAGTTGCTACCAAAGCTGTTTTTTACATTCTGGGATACACTGAGATGTGTCTGACAAGAAGCGTTTGTAGTATGAGACAGAACATTTACCATGAGTCTCAACAATAATAATAAAAAAAAATGTGTGTAAGTAGTCATTTAAAATATTTGCATGTGAGCTATTCCTAATTATTTTTTAGTTTAAATAGCTATGTTTTTTTTGTCTTTTATGTATGTCCACAAGGCGGCAGCTAACATCTCAGAATAAATAGTAAGGTTTAAAACAGTCATAGTTAATGTTCATGTTGGATGAATGCTTTTGTTTATTAAACCTTTTTTCTCCTAATTCCATTAACTGTTTAATGTAGAATGTTACAATGCTTTAGAAATTGCTCAATAGAATTTATTTTCTTAAAATAGTAAGATTTTTTTTGTAAATGATGAAAATGATATTTGCGAAAGTTCTATTTCCTTCCTTGTGTTTCAATTTTGAATTTAAATGAAACTAATTTTATTGATCTACTTCACTGGAACAGAGGTGATGTTTGTTGTAATGTGAAACAAATATCACAGAGTTCTGTCTAGAGAAACTTAGAATTGAGCAAAATGAGTTTTAGAATTAAAAATGCCAGTGTTACAAAATATTTGTTGTCTTAATTTGTTTAAAACTCATAAACATAGAGCAGAGAGGAAAACATATGGAGCTAAGTTTAGGTATATGGCTTTACAGTTTCACTAGCTAGGCCCAGGAAGGCTCTGATATATTCTCTTACTCTGTCTTCAACTCTTATACTTTAATGTGTATCTCTAAAGGCAAGTTGTTATAGCATGGAACGTTTTCTCTGATTATTTAATTCTCTTGCATATTCCAGTGTACAGTACCTTAATCTGGATAATGAAAGTAATTTTCTTTTGAGAACTTGGGTTACTGTAGAGTTCTAAAGCCCGTCTGTGGGTGAGATTTAATTTAATCCCTTGGGTATTTCAGAAGCATTCCCGAGACTGTCGCCAAAAAGTGTCAAGATTAGCACTTGCTGTTTATTGACAGGATGCCCCATAGGAAAGACATGTATCTGTAAGGGTGTTGTTTTTCTAAATAGAAATAATGTCTGTCAAGCTCTGGCAATATATGCACTTTCTGAAGTAGAGAAAGAATGGAGCAATGCCTTTTTGTATAGCTCATGGCACAGGGATGTAGCAGTTTACACAGGTAAAAATTACGTGTTGACAAAACTAACAGTAACTCATTTCCTATCAGATAAGAATATAAATGGTTGAGGATTAAGAAAGTCATAACAGTCCTCATCATAATGTGAATGCTCAAAAGTAAGCTATAATTCATCAATAAAATCATATTCTTACATATAGGCCTGTGCCCAATGTTTATTAGGTGGCAGTGGTTTATTGTTCTTTCTGGGTTTAAAAACAAACGGGAAGAACTCAATCATATTTTGTGTTCCAAGATTTTAGCATCTGAGACTGCTCAATCTCTGTCTCTTCTAATCTTTTTGAGAGAACTCTGATTAACTAGTCATAAAATTTTGTCTGCGTTAGCAGATCTTTGCTAATCTTGTGCATCCCAACAACAACAAAAAAAACTGTGTGGTACTGATTCTCCTTTCATGTACCCCAGTATGGTACTGTTCCTGTCAGTGTATTTTCTTCGGATATAGCTTCGGATTTTATATATTTTTATTTAAATAGAAGAATAATCGGATCCTTTCCTCTTGTTTTTATCTGTGGACTGTGCATCAAATGACTTCTTTTAAAGCAGTTGTGATTCAATGGGGATGTTTTTAATTTTCTGCCTTTTCTCTTTACCTCTGAGGAAAGAATTTTGTAAATGCTGAATAACTTCAGAACATGTTTTCTTGGTTAAGGGTTGGATCATATTTTAAATTAGTTTTAAGAGGAAGGAAATCGTGTAAATGCTGTGGAATTCAGATAAGCACTGTGTGTAGGAAATAAGTACTTTAATTTAGGGTGCCTAGAATTGGTAGGTCAAGCTGATGATAATAAAGGACCAGATCTTAACTTTGTTTCAAAAAACATGTAATCAATATTCACTCTTCTGTGTTATTTCCTCTTTGCTTGAGAATTTATTTTGGTTAAGCTGAAGTGTGCAATTGCTTAGATATTCCACAGGGTGTCATGAGGCAGTTGTTAGAATCATTAATACTTGGATGAAAGTAAAGAAAGAAACACAGTGTGCAGTCTGCTGAATGCCAGCTAATGTAATTTTAGATGTGACTAATACACATGCCATAAAATAAAAAGTTCTTAACTCATTAACACATGTATCTTATTTCTGTATCTGTATAAAACATACACATGAAGAAAAATATTACTAGAGATCATTTACAAGAACTGCTCTATGCCAGGTCTTCACCAAAACCTTTCTATATATACCTTAGAGTTTTATAGCTTACAGAACAAGTGGAATCTTTTTGCCTATAGTAGTAATCTGACATACCAAACCATGTATGTAAATAATAATAATAATAATAATAATGTAATATTTGCATTTATCATACCGATATAAAGACTTTCTAATTGGAAACTGCTCCTTCAAATATACTTTCAAATTTTATTTTATTTTTGTTTTCTTTTTCTTTTTTTTTTTAAGTTTAAATTTATTTAAACTTTATACAATGAACACAGCTGTGTTCTGGATTTTATAATTTGTTAATTATAGATCTATATGATGATAAAACTTAAGTTCTTTTTTTCCTACACATGTATGATGTTGGAACAGAGATGGGAGAACTTTACCAAAGCACAGGCCAATTTAAAGTGGTTTTGATTACAGTGATAGATTTTTTTTTTTTTTTTTTGCACACAGGGACCAAATTTTTTATTTTCATAATTGTTGAGTTCTGTGGAGCTGCTCACACGTAGGATTTGTCTTCACATTTGTAACAGAACCTTTACATCCAGTTTAACAGTAGTTATGTAGGATCCTGCTTCTGTTAAAGTCTGAATTGCTTTAAATGGCACTGATGCTAGCCATGAGAAAAATTACATTATTTTATGAAATGAACAGCAAAACTTCATGAGGCTTCTGTGTTTTATGTAATGTGTCCCTCTCATTTACACTCAAAAAATTGAGTGTATCCTACTTTTTTTCAGTTTTATCTTTATTTTTTTTCTCCTTCATCATAACTGTACATTAAGAAATTGTGGCTTTTATCTAATCCTTGGCATCTGCAGGACACAAGAAGTCTGCATTTGCTGAATAGGCTATTTCTTATTCTTTCAGATTGTTTGATTGGGATTACTATAAGAATATTGTACACTGCTTATAACAATGAAGACAGTCATTTATAGTTATGCAGCTCTCCTCTAGATTTTAAAGTCTCTAAACACTTAACAGACGTGTAGCAGTCAGTGTGTGCTCAACTTTATGCACACGCTCTAAGTGCATAGGTACTGGCAGGGACTGGAAGCCTACGGTGGTTGCTTGGCTCAGCTAGAGTGTATTATGGAAAAATAAAAATTTTATTAAAATGCAACAAACAAATTATAATATGTTGGGTACCATTTTGGTTCCTTCCTTAGTTGGGCCTCCCTGTGTATCTGGAAACCCAGAAGTACAGTATTGGTATCTAATGAGTGTGAAGACGTTCAGCTACTACACTGCTCCCTAATTTACAACGCTTCACCGTCTAAACTGCTCTGTACCTCACGTAAGCGTGAAAGGGCATGAGTTTTTTATGAAGCTGTTGGTATATCAACTGGTACTATCCAGAAATTGCTGCTTTTCTGTATAGTGGCTTTGAGTGTTTGTTAGCAAAAAACATATTAATAGTCACTTGTTATGCATTGCAGCAGATTACCACTCTCAGATACAAACGCTGATGACAGGAAGAGAGCCCTGGTCAGAATTTCTGGTGTTGCAGGATCGGTCCACATAGATAGAAGTACTCTCCACAGCAACTCCATTTAGTCTGTTTTTAGCATCGAGAGTCATAGCACGCGCTTGTGATCTGGGGAGCAGTAAGCAACTGCTGCTAAGGTCTGGGTATTCTGTGTGTGCCGATGTCAGCGTGGGCTGGATTCCTGCTCTGCTGACCTATTCACCTGCAGTGTAATGTATTCTGAGAGAAAAGTGTTTCTTAAGCTATCGGAAATCCATGATATGAAAGAAAACCAGTTGTAGGAATGACACTTGTTATGCTCTGTGGTAAAATTTTCTAGTCCTTCTGACAACAGTTCTCCTTATCTAATGCTTTTTGAGGATCTGGTATTATTTGATGAACACTTCAGAAATACAATGTTTTAATCTTTTTATATACATTTTATGTGGTAAAGCAGAATAAAGCAAGAAACCTCATTATGTTCTTAAGGTCATTTGCAGACATGGGAGCATGACCTAGGTTTCCATATGCTGTAATTCCTAAAGTCTTTGACAAAAGGAATCAAAATAAAGTATAGTAAAAGTGAGTGGAGGAAGCTAGTAAAGCGATGAATGCAATATTTCACTTTTACAATATTCTTCTGTTTTGTATACTCCCATGGAATTTCATAAACTTTGCTGTGTAGTCAGTCCTGATTTGTGCTGCATGTCTTTTGCAAGAGTCATTTGTTATTTAATTTGTTTATTCTAAGACAATAGATTGAAAAACATGGCTGCTGAAACCATATACCTTTCATTTATCTGCTGAACGTTTTATACTTGTTCAACTTCATTTCTGTCAAAGATTCCTGCTGTTAGATCCCTTCTTTTGGTAACAAAGTAAGTCACTTAAATCATTTGTGTATGTAAGTATTTTGTGGGATAGGAGCATTGCTAAAGTACACAGAAGGTTTGGCACAATTTTTCATATCAGTTTTTGCAACTTTTTTTTAATGAGTAACACTTCCATTGCAGACGGCAAAAGCTCTGTATACACAGGGTATTCTTGCTCTTATCTTATGGATTTAGGAATGTAGTATTATATAAAATAGACTAATCAATTTTTTGTTACTATTTGTGCTAAATGTTATCAAGCAAGTTTTGGTTTTATGTCAGTGGTGTAATAGCGAGTGACACTGAGAGCATAGGATGAAGAGAGGTTGATTCTTCTGACAGTCAGTTAATAAAATTTTGCACACATGCCGTACCGTATGTCCTCTCCGCTATATGCCCAGAAGGTCACAGTGCCTTACAGCCATTTTCTGCCATCTAAAAGCTGATTGCTTTTATTCAGATTTGCTTCCAAGATCCAGTTGGTCCTTGTGGACAATCCTTTGTTCAAAAACTTTGACTTGCAAACCAGTGTGTTTACAGGCACTTCAGCAATATGTTTACTCACTAGAGGAAGAACTAGATCTGTTTAAAGCAGTTTCGTTATCCAAAACATACCTTAAATCTTCATGGAGATGAAGGGAAATGAAAGGTGGACTTTAGGCTTTTTTTTTTGTTTGGTTTGGTTTCATTTTGATTCTGGGTTTGGATTTTTGAAATGTAAACATTCTGATCTCTGTCCAGATGATTTTTTTTTTTTTTTTTTTACAGCAGGGCATCGTGGAAGAAGAGGTTGGTAGATAGGAGATTATCATCTTTCCTATTCCTCAGTTTGAGGCTCACTGAACTTGCTTTGACTCTCTCTTTCTTTGTCCTTATTGTAACTAGAATTATCTAAAGGGGCCATTCCACACATACCTTGAATTACCGAGATAATGCAGTACCTTAAACTGAAGTGATTAATATCAAAAAATATTTAAATAGTATAATAACTGACTGCACTGAGATTATTTTCTTTAATTTATGAGAAAATGGTATTTTGTACCAAAGGAAAGCAAGAAGACAGAAGTTAAAAATTGTTCATATTATATCTTATTGAAACTTTGTAGTATATTGTGGCATGTGTGTTGTATATATAATATGTATACATTCAATCGATCCTATCACCCAAGTCTCTGTTTAAATGGTAAGACAAAGTTGATGAATATTATGATCTGTTTTATTTTCAGATTGAAAATCTACAGGAGCAACTTAGGGACAAAGACAAACAACTAAGTAATCTAAAAGACAGAGTGAAGTCATTGCAGACGGATTCTAGTAACACAGACACAGCACTAGCAACTTTAGAAGAAGCACTATCAGAAAAGGTAATGTTTTCTCATGCAACAGGATTATGTGCTGCTTCTGCAGGTGTCGCATGTCCAGAAAATGTCTTTTTAAGTTGTTCTGGCACCAACTGGCACTGTAACAGAGCCTACGGGCCTTGTCAGGAAAACAGGTGGCTCTGTTCTGGCATGATGGGCAAGGAGTGATTCCTGACTGATGAACTGGAACAGGATTCTGAGGTACCGAAGGATGCCCTTTTAAATGGGGACGGAGTAATCGGCCCCGGACATGGGAAGATTTTTCCCCTAGTAGATGGGGTGAGTGCTTGTTCCCCGCATGAACTGAAAGACATGGGCAACTGACTAAGAGAAGGGAGAGTATGGGGTATTTTTATGGCTTTGTGATCTTGATTATCCTGTTCTTTTGCCTGTTAAACAGAGCCAAACTGAGGAGCCAAGAGCAATTGGTAGTACCAACTGTTACTTCGGCTTGTTCTCAGCTCTGTTGGCTTACTACACTTAAGTTTCAGGAGAAACTAAATTTCNCCTTTAAAAAGTACATGCTTTTAATTTGAAAATACCTAAGCTGAAGGGATAAATCTGGCCTATTTAAACTAGTGGCAACATTCCCACCAATTTCAGCAAGTTCAGGATTTTTCTACCAGTTAACTTTGAATAGGAGGTAATCCAAGTGAATTTGTGCCAAAAAAAATTAGTACAAATATCCACTTTTTGCACCTGACAGATCTCAATATATATCACTTTAATGTACACATGCGAGCACAACTAATTAAAATATTATGTGCCATTCTGCAGCGTGTAATCCAATGAAGGCATTTATGGCTGTATGTGAGTTTAAAATGCCACTGTGATGTTGGCACTAACACCTAAAATGCTAATGTTAAATTTTTGATTTCTTTGTACATTTAATCACCTTACTAATATTTGCTTGGTCAACAGTGGGGGAAAAAACAATGATCAGCATTTCTATTATTTCTGTTGCTTCATATGGATAAGTTTTTCAGAAAGCTTACAGCATTTATGCAGGAAAGAAAGTACATACATTTTGTTAATCTCTTTCACTGCTGATCTGGACACTGCTCACCGATCTCACAGCATATTACTAAAAAATGACTTGAATTTCTTATTAATCTGTTTTTCTTCTTGGAAACTATAATCTCTGAATTAGTCTAGGTTGTCACTTTTCCCATATGTCCATAAATGCAGCTAAGAGTTTAAAACAGTCATTTAACCATTGTGCTACTGGTGTCAATATAGAAAGCAGTGAAACTTGATAGTTCTCCTGTGCAATTGAGCATGGAGTACATCATCAAAAGCCAAAGGAGTCCTTGTATCCCATATTCTGCCTCAGCTATACAGGCTGCAGGAGAAAATGCAGTTGAATAGATCATGTATAGTCTACTTCTCACTACCAGAAATAGAAAAGTTTAATAAATACTGAGTTAAAACCAAATGCAATTTAGTGAGTGGTGGCAATTAACCGTTCTCATGCCTTTTTATACCAGTACCATTCTAAAATCTGTTGAAATAAATGTAAAAGTTTTTATAATTTTGGAGAAGTTTTGAATGTATCTGAAACTAAAATATTCTATTAATCTCAGATATACAAACAGTAAAATTGCATTAAACTCGAGATGCCTTATTTGTCAATATAGCAATGAGGACTTGTCCCAGAGTTTGTTTAAAAATTGTGCTATAGAGGTTCTTTCCGTATGTTGTAACTCAAAATCTGACACTTGAGATCCTGATGTTATGGAAATTCTGTGTCAAGCTTTATTTCATATTGCTGTAATAAAGATTCAAAATCTGTTAAATGATGCTAGTTTTAATGTTTTGGAAAAGTGAGATGAACTTTGAATTCTAAATCCAAATCCTTCTCTGAAATGTATTTTTTTGCAATTCATGTCTACCTCATTTGGAATTACATGGATATATACAGGCTGACACATTTTAAAAGAATCAGTGTGATTAGTGGTTTTTCCAAGTGGAATTGATTAGAACTTGCATGGAGTCCCTAAGGCTGAATTCTGTACAAAGTACTCGCTTAAATAAAGTTAGCTGAGAATGGCATCCTTCCTGCAGCATTTGGAGGCTACTCTAAGGTGCAAATACAGTGAATACTATGGAACGTTTTCCCCTGCCACAGAAACCTCTGTATTTTTGCAGCTGATGAGGGCCATGGTATCTTTTGTAAGGCAATGCTTTTGAGTTAATGGCACGAAGCTGAATTGTGCTGTGGTGTCTGAAGACTCCTTCAATCGCTTATGAAGTGTTACCATTGTAAGTTTGTAAGTTTCATGAAGGCCATGCTTTCAAGGGTAGGCTTCTGAATCTTAAAAGTACTTTCCCTTGGCCGTTTATTTTTTCATCGGTGTCTAATTCCTAATTGTGTCCAGTTTTCTAGTTCATCCTAGCTGCTCTTGATGACTGACCTTTCTTACCCCTATTTCTGTCTGCAGTACAATTCTTAAGACTGGCAGACTTCAAGTTATTAACTTTTCCCACTGCAAATACTGGTAGAAATGTGAAATAGGATTTTGTCCAAATGGGACAAAAGAAGAATGCTTTGTGGTAGTTTCTTAGTAACAAATGCATCAATATAAGTACTTTTATCAATTTAAATTTGTAATGCTGTCAAGCAAGGATGCTGCTTTCAATCAATAATACCCGATTTCCATGGAAATACAATGGTTGACGATATTTATATACCCCTTATTTCTTTATAGGTTAAATCCCATATGAGCTAATGCCCTCCTCCCCGCATTTACATCATCTCTGATGTTAAGCACCACAGTTTTTGGCTTTACCTTAATTCTGTATCAGTTCACTAGTTGTTAGAATTTTAGTTAAAAATCTAAGAGCATCATGGGAAGCTCTTTTCAAATAGAGATGAGACCCCAACTAGAGTACTGCGTTCAGCTCTGGGGCCCCCAGCATGTCCAAGAAGGACACGGGCGTATTAGAGTGAGTCCAGAGGAGGGCTGTGAGGATGATGAGAGGGCTGTAGCTCTTCTCCTATGAAGAGAGGCTGAGGGAGTTGGGGTTGTTCAGCCTGGAGAAGAGAAGGCTCTGGGGAGACCTTATAGTGGCCTTCCAGTACCTAAAGGGGGGCCTACAAGAATGCAGGAGAGGGACTTTTTGTCAGAGAGTGTAGTGATAGGACAAGGAGTAATGGCTTTAAACTAAAAGAGGGGGAAATTTAGTTATTAGGAAGAAAGCCTTTACTATGAGGGTGGTGAGACAGTGGCAAGGGCTGCCCAGAGAAGCTGTGGATGCCCCATCCCTGGAAGGGCTTGAGGCCAGGCTGGATGGGGCTTTGGGCAGCCTGGGCTGGTGGGAGGTGTCCCTGCCCATGGCAGGGGTCTGGGTCTGGGTGGTCTTTAAGGTCCCTTCCAACCCAAACCATTCTATGAAAATTATTTATACCAGTTCAATTAACCACTATTCACTAAAATTAAATTTGGTTGTTTTTCTTAGTTACTATGGGACAAAAAATAAAAAATAAAACAGGATCATATAATGAGATTAAATTATGAAGCTCTTTTAAAAATTTCTAAAACTGAAATGTTTGAACATTTATGTTTTTCCTGCATTGTTTTTGAAAATATTCAGATTGAGATTTAGGATCTGAATTAGAAAATGGGGCTCCTAATTCTTCATAAAAAGTAGATTTTTCCAAGATTCTCTCTGATTTTCTTTTTCTTTCATATTTAGTGATTAGGTGGCTTGATAACACTAAATCAGCAATAACTATAATTATCAGAATTGAACCAACAGAACTTAAGTCACTGTTGAGCACAGTTCAGAACTAAACTGAAAAAGGTGCTCGTTCAATTCCTTACACGTAAGCGTGGGGGCTCTACTAGGTGCTGAAAATTCTTAACACCGATGGAGGCTACATTGCAATAAACCAAAAATAAATTTACTCCTATTAAAAACAGTTTGAACATTAGAATATGCAAAACTGCTATCAGCTCCCTTGATGTTTTAACAAGAAACTTTTCAAAGAATATCTCAGCTCTTGCGCTGGTCCAAAGCAGCTCAAGAGGTTGCTTTCATGAAGCTGATATTTATAAAGTTGGTCCTACTGTAGCAGCATACAGCAGATAAGCAATTAAGTATGCCTGATAATGGAGCTATATGCTGTGGCAATTCAGTTCCTGCTTCTGTGATAAAGTGCAAATAGATTAGACCTGTGAGGTCCTAGATTAGTGCATAGGAAAGCTTGCCAATGCAAATAAGACTGAAACAAGAACACATTGTTGGGATTTCTGTAAGCTAGCTGTTAATCAAGTAAAACATGGTATATTAGGGCCTTTTAACACATGTTTTTGACATTTAGCCTTATGCAGCTGACAGGTAAATTCGTCTTCTTTTGTGAATGACTGAGGAGAAAATTTATACTGTTCTATAAATAAAATGAAATAATAGTATGGTTAATTTGTTATAGAAGAAAAAATCATTTAGGTAAATAAATCTTTAGGATGGAAACTGTTTAAAAAGTAAGTATAAATATAACTAGATGTATTCTGAACAGTTATTAAACTATTCCACTTAGTGGAGACTGGCATCTTAACATTAATATTCAAGGTATTAAGAATTTATATTTGTTATTAGGAATAAGCCTGACTTATTAAATATCCCATATCATTCTTTTATTTTTTTTGCAGAATGTATATAGCAAAGGCCAGCTACAAGTAAAATTATATTTGCTGGTTTGTTGTTTGCGTAATACTCAGCAATGTTGCTAATAAAGTATCTTCATTCTACACAAACACATTTCCATATGAAATCCTGACAGGTATGATGAGTCAGAGGGCTGTATGAAGCCTGGCATCAGTTTTAGGTATCTCTGTGCATGCAAGTTCATGCTGCCTTGGAAACATTTAATTACACAGAGCCAGATGTTTTGGCCATATCTTTTCTTTTTTTTTTTCTTTTCTATTTTTTTTTTTTTTTACTGTGTGCTAAGTGGAATGTAGTATGTCATCAATGTATATTTCTTTCTGAATAAAATAAATAGGGCTATGAGTGTCATATGTGGTAGTCTTTACAGTTTTATATGAAGATTCCTGCAGTAATGCTATTTCTATAATAGAAAGTTAGCTAAATAGTTCAGTTAGCTAAAGCTTGTGAAAGGAGTCCCTGTTGTCAGTGGAATACTAGATACAAAATGAAGGTAGCTGTATGAACTTCCAGCTTTTTGAAAATGCTTTCCTCAGGAATTCAGTAGCAAATAATAACTATATCAATATTCTTATTACAAGATTGGTATAGTGCTGATTGTATTGGAATATCCAAGAGATTCCAAATACATATATTTACAAACTGAAAGATAACTATTTAGTAAAGATCTTCATCTGATCATTTAAAAACTCCTAATAATATTTAACATTATAAAACAGTGTGATGTGCTTTTTTTATTCCAGCTACTGGTAAAACAAAATGTTACAGTTGGAAGCCAATATTATATAACTGGAAGAAAAAAATTAATTTATCAGAGGAACATAAATGTTTGAATTGGCTCTATAAGGAAAATGTTTGAAATAAAACACATTTTGCACTTAGGTCTAGTTTCGCATCCAATAATAGGTTGGTCATTTAGCAAGCATCTATACTCCATTAATACTCCACATCTGCTTTTGATATTTGATCTTAACAGCTCATGTTCCATAATAACATATGTTGCATAATAATTTGTTTACTATATAGACATACACAAAAGAAAGTTTATTTTTAAATATTTAAAATAAAATAAGGAACTATAAAAATTAGAATTGAACTTGAAAATCTAATATGCTTAAATGAACATACAGTGGGCTCTACAGTTAGCTTTCTAATAAGCAACAGCAAACATTAGAGACATTCTGAATAAGTTAAGATCTCTATGAGAAGCTGAATGTTTTTATTTCCTGAATTGGCATTTAAATATTGTTCTATTAAAGTCAAATTGATTTCAATATATTATACTTACAAAATTTTTTTATTATATTTACAAAATATAACCAAGTTTTAAATCAGTAATTTAAAGTAATAAAATACTTATTCAATTCAGACATCCACAGAAACTGATTATTAGTTTTAAACTTTATAAATACAGATAATATGGTGTTTAAATGTTAGGAAAATGAATAAACAGATGCTTGGTGAAAGGCAGATCTATAGAAGTTGAAAATACAAGGGGACACTTACAGAAAACTTCCCAGTCTTCTGAAAGTGCTGTTAATTTCCCGTTTTCTAGTAACTAAGTCCTTTTCTATTCAGTACGATAGGAGGGATGGACAACAGGCAGAGGCACTGGACAATTCTCAGCAGGGTTGCTGATGTGGTCAGTGTTGCAAAGGGACAAATTGTGAAAACAGGGAGAGGGAGACTGAGCAGAAGGAAAACAAACAGTGCTTGAGGTGCAGAATCTAGAAAACATCTCTGCCTATTCCGCAGAACCATGGAGATTGGAAAAGACCTCTGGAGATTATCAAGTCCAAAACCTGCTCAATAAGCAAGGTCAACTAAAGCATCTTGTTCAGGATCTTGTCCAGTGGAGTTTTGAATATCTCCAAAGCTGGAGACTGCTGGCATGAAAAGCACAGCCTTGAGTTTAGGCTCTTTTTTTTAATGCATATAAATGTTGACAGTTGGCTTTTTGCAAAATGTTTGCAAACAATACATGCTTCTTAAAAGTGTTGTTACTACTTAAGTTAACTTTCATAATGAATTATTTTTTTCTTTAATTAAATTGACTAAGTTTATTGGAAATCAAAATGAGATGTGCAGCTGCTGAAATATTGCTTGCATTGTAATGCTTGCTGAGATATAACCACAGCTGAGAGTACATTGATGTGGGCAAAGGAAAACCTTATGTGTGTATGTGTAGTATATTGGCAGCAGAATGATGTGTGTATATATGCAGTGTGTATCTACGTGTGTGTGTGTGTATATACATATATGGCAGTATCTATGGGCAGAGACAATTAGCATGAGATTTTTCTCTTTTTCTAATAATGTTAGGCTTCCATCAGTCTTGTATAGTTCTATGAAATAGTATTTTAAGCATTGATCCTACTCTTATGCTCCTCCTTGGAGATTTCCAGCGTAAGTACAAAACAACATGAATAGGATCCATGAGTATGCTAATGGCTCTACCTGGGCCATGCCACAGGTAATGTAGAACTTCAGTCAGGATGTGGTTTTGTTCTGTGTTCTTTTAACTTTCCTAAATGATGTTGCTTTCCTCGCCTCCCTGATAACCACTTCCAAAATGTCTCTAGTAGTTCCACTGACAACTCTGCTTAAATTTACCTATTACCAATTTAAATGGACTTCTAGTGGTTATTTTATTTTACCCTAAATATTTTTCATCTAGTGTTTGCATCCTTTGAGTATTGGTAGAATTTGATTTTGATGAATGTAGTCAAGGCTTAACAAAACCATACTACTGGATCTAATTTTTGCATTTACTTTTTGAATTAATCATTCAGTCACTGACTGGCAATTTTCAGCAATCCTTATTATAATCAATAGAAGTTAGCAAAATACTGAAAAACATGGTTGAGTTAAAACGTGTGGGGTCACTGTTGATTAGATGGAGAAAAGTATTCCTTTGGATGGCATAAGTTGTATCAGGGTGTTTTTTTGTGCGTTAGACAACTTTTTCTTTTTTTCTCTTTTTTTGTCCTCTGTAAGTTGCCAATAGTTAGCAAACGATTGATTTCTAATTAGATTTTGAACCATTAAAACTCTTCTTTCAACTTGTATAGAGGCTACTAACAATCAAACACATAACCAAATTTAAGCTGACTAAACCAGTCATGGCCTCTCCATTTTTAACTTTTATTCAAAGACTTCAATCACTTATGAATACAGGAAATACGTTACTGAGATTAATAACTCTCCATATCTATCACAAGACTAAGCATATTCATAGCAGTATAGATATTTAATGAAGCTTCTGTACGATGGTACCCTCATCATGTATTTAAAACCTTGATCTGATGCTATTGAAAGCAGGGGAAGTCTTCCACTGACTTTAATACCATTAACTTCAATCATCCTCTGCTTCTGAAGGTTGATTTTCTAAATGCTACTTAATGTAAAGAAATTTTATTCTTCCTTTTCTTAGAATGATTCCCAACTTTTGCATTTTGCAATTCTTTCACTTGTTAGGAAAGAATAATAGAGCGCTTGAAGGAGCAAAGGGAGCGAGATGACAGAGAAAGACTTGAAGAAATCGAATCTTATAAAAAAGAAAACAAAGACCTGAAGGAGAAAGTTAATGCTTTACAAGCTGAGCTGACAGAAAAAGAGGTCAGTCTTCACAGTAAAATCTATGTTCTTCTATGTCATGATGATGAAAGAAAGTGCATTAGGATTACTCTTGAATAATTTAAAGTACTGAAATTCTGCCACTTCAGTGGTCAGCTTTTGAACTGCTATTTTTTAGGCGTTCTTCACAGTCTGCACTTTTGTACCTAAAATATTGCCTCACTTTTTGCATAGTTGTGTATCATCTTCTCTACTTTTTCCTCTACATAAGCCTCCAGAAGGCTTAAATATTTCATTGTTGCTCCTGTTTTCACTTGTCAGTCAGATTAATAGACTCCAAAGTAATTGTACCTCCAGAAAATAATGTCAACTTGTCTGTATTATGAATGTTTCTGTGTTTCACTGCATGCCGGCTCCTGTGGTTCCATTTGGTTGTATTCTCAAAATGCTGTCTTTGGCTATAAATGCTTATCTTTGTGTCAACGCTTTTTGGGGAAGGGGAGGGGGAACAGGATCCAAGTGATTACTAAGTTGGCAATAAGTTAGTGTCCTGGTGACTAGGAATTAACTTTTTGCTCTTGGTCATTTTTCAGTCTAGTTTAATCGATCTCAAAGAACATGCATCTTCATTGGCATCAGCAGGGCTGAAAAGAGACTCCAAACTTAAGTCTTTAGAAATAGCCATAGAACAAAAGAAAGAAGAGTGTAGTAAGTTGGAAGCACAGTTGAAAAAGGTAAGTTTCATCTTAAAAAACAAACAAAACCCAGCAGTAATCAGGGGAAAAAAAAAAAAAAACACCCAAAGCTCTCATGTTGAAAAGCTGAACTTATTTACTCTTCTAGAGTAAATCTAAAATCTACCTGTGGTGTTTGCTGATGCTTGCATTGAGTACTTCTGACTTTTTCTTAAGAGGCTTGTACCAAAGCCACTAGAAACCCCAGAAATTATCTTGAATATTTATATGAGGGAATTCTGAGAAGCTGGTGCAAATAACTGAATTATGAACATTAGAGGAAAAATAGGACATTAGAGGGAAAGTAGAAGGGTAGAGAGAAATTATCAAACCAGCAATTTGTATGTGAATGAATTTATACCTCTATTAGAAGTAGATGGAAATTATTTTAGCATGAGAAAAAACTAAAGCAGCACCTTTTAATGAAAAAAATGTCTGCTTTTAAAATGGAAATTCTAGTTAGGTTTTATTTCTGCATTTTTTGGCTTTGTTGATGAACGTGTGTTTGTGATAAGCAAAATAATGCAAAGCTTACCTCAGCTACAATTCAGTATTTCTATTTAGCAAGCAGTGGAAGCAAGCATTTAAAGGAAAACATACAAATCCTGTATTTTATAACACGGTTTTATTTAAATTGATGTATTAAAATATTTTTTGCTTAAATGATTTGCAAGTTTGTTGATGCCTTTTCTACCATACATTGTTTCTTTGACTTGTTTCTGTGTCATCTGGTAATGTCTGCTCTCATTGTTCAAATGCCAATGTCATGACATGTTTGATGGGTTCAGGCATTATGTTTGCCTTTTGCTATTCATAAGTGTAGGGCAAACATGTTTCATTTTCTAGAAAAGTGTTCATTTGTTCTATGAATGTTACCACTGTTAGGATAATATTCTGACCTTTTTTTTCCCCAAGGTTGAGTAGTACCCTGCTCTGTGTTTAAGCAGTGTTTCAATACCCTTAACCTGTGAAGAAGTTATTGCAAAGTGTAAAGAAGGATACCAGAATGTAAATCTTAGAATTCTATTATTTTTTAATTCAGAATGAATATATGCAGTTAGGTTCCTGTATTATATGTTGTGCAGATGAAGGAAGGGAATCTTTTCAAATATACATATACAAAAGCTTTTAATTAAAACACAACCCCTTTATAAGTTGCATAGCTTGTAAGTTCTGTTGATGCCAGAATTAAATATCCAAATAAGCTTCCAAATAAGGAAGTCCTTTTTTTGGTTTTATTTTGTTAAAAAAATGTGTCAGTTTACATTGCACTTCACTGTAAAATATATTTCATTACAATCTAAAATATCTTATTTGACTGCAATTAAAAAAAACTAGTTAAACATAAAGCACAGATCACTTAAAAATCAAAATACTCTTGAAGGACTCGAGATCCTAAGTCAATCTTCTATGGCTGTACATATAAACGCATCATGTGGTCATGGAAAAATAAGCACATATAAAAGTCAGTGTGTCTGGGACGTCTTTCTTATAGAAAGGGAGTATGTTCCTTGTGTATAAATACAAAGGATTATTAAATGAAAGTTGAAAACATAATAGTTTTATTGTATCATAAATACAGCATAAAGTCCCAATGGAAATTCACCCAACATTTGTAGGAGACCAGGTATTTCCACAATAAAATGTAGTTACAACCTTCTTTGTGGGCATGTTTAGTTGAACAGAAACAGTGACTGTTAATGATAGTAGACTCCAAACAGTAATTTTCAATTCACATTTTCTCTAATAAAATACTTTATGCTCAAACCTGTAAATATCCTGAGTTAAAAGTAATTGGTCCCCAGAAATCTACCTTCATCATGTTTTCCCTCCTTAGAAAACTAACTGAAACAGAAAACTGGGTTATTCTTGCATATGTCTGTGTTAGGCTAGAAGGGAACATCAATGTAATTCAGAGTAAATTAACCTATATGCCTTATAGGTGTGCTTATGAGTACTTATGCATGTGTTCATATGTATGAACATTAAACAATATGGAAGCTGGAAAGAATGGGCACAATTTGTCTTTTTTCTCCAAAGTAACTCTAAAGGCTGTCTCTTATTTTGAGAAATTTGAGTGCAGTTTAGTGGACATTTAGAATTTTTTTATAGAGAGACTGCTTTCTATAAAATAACGTAGATAAGACACTTTTCATTATGGTATTTTAAAATGATCATAGTTAAATTTTCCTTTATATGTTGTACCAAGTTATGCTAGTAAATAAAATACTCTGTGCACAAGTGCTAGAATTTACTGTTTTCCACGAGTACTAATGGTAATAAGTGCTATGCCTGAAAGAAAATGAGTACAAGGGGCAAGTATAAGCAACTTTTTTGTTTGTTCCCTTGTTTCCCCTCGTTCCTTTTTTTGATAATAATCAACATAATAATAAAGATGATAATAAAGATGCTTTTTGAGTCTGATTAGATACATATATTTTTTTAGTATTACTCAATTGAATTGTTTGCATTTCAGCAACAGAAAACATGCTGATTTTAAAACCTCTATTAATTTTAGGTCGGACAAACTTATAAAAAAAAAAAGTAATGAATAGGATGTTCATAAAGAGTAATTATTCATATGACCATGCTATATTTTGGTATGCAAAATAATGTTTAAAACCGTAGCCATGCTTATTAAACTTCTTGTGAGAAAGATGAAGGATCGACGTTCATGAAGTTAAAAAAACAAGAACAAAACAAAAAAGAATGTTCAATGCTTTCTGTGCCACAATTCCATAGACTTGTTGACTTATATTATATTGCTATTAGTGAAAGAACAGCAGGAATTACCTTAATAGGTAGCTAAGTATTTTATATATGTGTGTATGCGTGTGTATAAAATCTTATTATCCACTTCAGAATTTCCTCCTTTTGTTTGTCATATCTTAAATTTACTTGCTTACTGACATATTTGCAGTTGCTAAAGTACTTTTTGCCAAGCTGTACTGTTCAAAAGTCATTCTGCATAGAAAATTCAGTCGTGTTAAACAAAAGAAAAGTAATAAATTTAATGATAAAATTTAATTAATCTTTTATTATTACCATCTTTGAAGCTTTGGTGATAAATTGCAGCCTCAGCCAAAAGCACTTCTCATGCTTCATTGCTTGAGAGCAGCACTTAATGTATCATCAAAAGTGGACACCTTTCTTTATTTCATGGGTTATTTAACTTGAGAAAGGGAAAGTAACACAAACCTTAAATTTCTTACTCCAGCTATTCTTTTTTAGGAGCCAAAGTCAACATTTATGTTTCCCCAGTGCCTCTTACTTTCACCAAGGAATGTTTAGAATCTTAAATTTCTACTTTTTTTATGACAAGTTCTTCTGTGCAAATGCACTGGTTTTGTTGAGCTAATGCTGTTTTCCTGGATCTTTCCTTCTTTTCCTGTCTGTGCTTCACTCCCTTCCAACTTTGCAATGTAGCAAGCTGAACAGTTGTTCAATCAGATGTATAATCCAGTAAGTTCCGTTTAAAAATGCCCTCTGTAACATACAAAAGCATGAGGATCCATTACCTTACTGTGTTTTGCTCTTCTGTGGAGCTTTGCAGAATACTTCTGATGCTATATCCATTATATCTAAATAAATTAACTTTGTGGACTTGAAGGCCATTCTAAGAATATGAAATGTATTAAATAACTACATATAATATTTCTTAAAAACAAACAAACAAAAAAAAACAACTAGCCTTTAGGTCCTCAACTTTGCCATTAGAGAAGCATGCAGATGGGTTTTTTTTGCTTTGCTTTTTGATTCCTCCTTGTGGAGTACTTTATTTGATCCTTCAAACAAATAATTTCTAATTTATTCAGTTTATCTTAAGTGACTGAGTTGATTAGGTGAACAATAATATCTAGGAAGTGACTGGTAATATTTTCAAAGGTCTGTATGGCTAAAATAGTTCATATCAGTTTTACTCATGTAAGACTGTGTACATCCAGTTTAAGAATATCAAAACACTGTATTAATCCAAGAAAATGCTGAAATATATAATGATGAACACAAGCAGCAGTGTTTGAAAAAGCCAAACAGTATTATTTTGCCTTGTTTAGCATTATTATTCTTGCTAATATCTGCTTTAAAAAATTGCACAATATCTACCCTTTTGACTTGAGTGTGTTCACTCTTCTGTTTGAGGAAGAGCAGTAACAAACATTCTCTATGTAGATAACACTATTTTTTGGCTGAGACTATTATATTTAATATGTGCTGTGAGCATCACAGGACAGAAATAATGATGCAACTGGATTGTAATAATTTACAAACTAGGGTTTACATAGTAATCGGACTTGGAATTGTCATGTAATCAAGATAGTATAGATGGGAGAACGGATTTTGTAAAATAAGATGATAATATGCATTAGGGTAGGTATTGCCTTCATTGAAGTCAATGGGAATTTTGCCATTAATGTTGGTGGATCAGGATTCCAGCTTTGGAGTCTATTATAGCTAAGTCTTGTAGCTTCTAACCCTGTAGTAGATATGTCATGATTTATGTATAGGAAAAGAGTCCCACAAAATATGCTATATTTACCTCTGAAATTATTGGTTAAATGTGTTTTGAATCCAGTCATAAATCATTTTTAAGTAGCGTAAGACCGGATATTATCACCTCTACCATCCAGCACACTGCTGGTCAGACCTTTTCCCTTTGAATGATAAAACCCTTTTTTCTGTATCATGGATCACCTCTGTGGTAGTTATGTTCCTATTCATATCATTTGCACTCCTACTGTGTCTCTCTTAGACTGGAGTCTATTTTGTGTCAGTTTTTCTCTTGATTATCTTAAATACTTTCCAGTTGTTATTTCAGTACTAGTTACTCTGCTGTACGGAATTTGTTTGTTACTTCCTAGTCTATTTGTGTGTGGTATTCCAAAGTCAGCCAGTTTCCTGTTTTTCTTTTTTCTGCCTTCCATGCTTAATTTTCTAAAAGACAAACTGTTGGCTGTTCTGAAATAATGGATGCAAGATCCTTTTCCTTTGGTACCAGACAGCGATCATAGTATATCCATGAGACTGGTTTTCTTCAATAAACTTTTCTTGTCTGTCTTGTTTCTTCTTATTTATATATAATAGTCTACATTTAACAGTAGACTACTCCTCCCAAACCACCTAGCATCTTGAATTGAGGTTGTGACTTCACTGAAGTTGATGGCAACATTTTGAATTCCACAAGTCCAAGATTTCACCTGTATTTTTTTTTGAGATGGTGTTAATACCAGTTCCTGAAACAACTTGTTTGTACTGCAAGTCATTATGGTTCTTAATTTAACGGAATGCTTCTTCACTGTTTTTTTTTTTGAGAATACTTGTCATATAAAATTGTATGGCAATCTAGTCTTAAAATACCAAAGTTTTAATGCTCTTTTGTTTAAATGTGTTAGAGAAGTAACAGTCAGTCTCTGAGTGGACCTCTTTTAGCCCATGCGGAAATAATACAGCATTTTTTTCTTGTGGTGGAATTTATTTTTTCTACCATGTCAGAAAAGTATCAGCTCCAAGACTTTCTTTTATTGCCTAATTCAATATTTTTAAGATTCAGCAATGGATAGAAATGTTTTGCTCTTATATACATTAGAGTACTGAATTGGAGAAGATGTAGAAGAGGTGCAACTCCTGCGTACTCTATAGTGAATGATTTCACAGTGTGAATGATTTCACCTGTGTGAATAAGATGTGAAAAAAATTGGGCGCATTTTTCTTCACATTTGCTTTGAAAGTTGAACATTTTAAATACCCAATGAATTCTTGTGAAAATTGGTTATAAAAAGTTACATGATTGTTTTTGTCCTGTAATGAAAATATAATGACATAATTTGTCTGGAGTCCTAGTGAACCTTTTTCTCAATAGTAAAGACTTAGTTTTCCATATGCTCCATGAGAGCAATGTCAGATTAAAATTTAAGGTACTTGTAGAATCTACTTTAAATTGCTTACAGCATCTGCTGAAGTTGAATAATAAAAAAAAAAAAAACTTGAATTTTAAGCAGACTGCAAAAATAATGACAGCATTTTTTTTAGTTTATTACTGAAACTTTATTACTAAAAGTAATAAAGTTTGAAGGATCTTACAAAGTAATCTCTTGCATGTAAATTCTGTTGTTTCATTTAATTTAATACTCAGTTGATTTCCGTGTATGCTTGTGTCTGAAGCTTTAAAAACGAAATACTGTATCCATACTATCCATCCGTTTCTGTTATACAGAATAATGCATGCATGGTTGTACCATAAAATTTTAACTCACTAAGTAATTCATGCTGTATGTTTGTGCCACACTATTATAGTGTTTCTATAGGAAATTTGCCGTTTACATGAACTGTTTCTTTAATTCTAAAGTATTTGTAGTACTTAAGCAAATATCAGAACAGATACATAAGTACTGTAGGAATTTGTGCAATTCTTAGTGATATGCTATTTTTTTTTTACTGAACTGCAAAAATAACATAGAATACAATCACAAGCCTGACAGACAAAACACTGTAAACCAAATGTGCTAATTTGAAATTTCGGATTGCCTTTCCTATGCCTAATCTGCACACCACTTACTCTTCCCCATAAAAACAAAATGTGTTCTCCCCAGGAAGACAGAGAACCTGGCGAGAAAAAGGTGGACAGAAATGGAAAAAGGATAAGTGTAAAAGAGAACTGCAGAAGGTGGAGACTTTCTGATGCATGTGATTAACCATGCATCTTCTGATTAGAAGTAAGCCACGCCTGTCTCCCACACTTAGCCTGCAAAAAAGGCAAAGAAATCTGCCCTGTCTGGGTGGGAGCAGGGGCAATGTCAGCTGAGCTACCTTTCATCTCCTTTGGGCCTACTGTTTGCCCTCAGAAGTCAAGTTCCATCTGGAAACAGATCAACCCTCATCTTCATATAACAACAACAGAGTGCCTAGTTCAAATCCAAACACATCTTGCAAATAGGATATGTTAAGGATCTTAACATAATTCTATGCCTTTGTCCTGGGAATGTCAGATGGATTGTTTTGCTGTCTGGTCAATTGTAGTATCACCAGCTTTCTCATCAACATGAGGGTTTCCTTCAAGGGAAAGCTCCTTTTCAAAAAATGTTTTATGTTCTTGCTGTCCATATTTTACTAACTTTGCTTTCCTCCTTCTGTAAGGCAATACCCCTGTAGAAGTCTGATTTCTGCCTCCTTTATGCAAACAAACAATGCTTGTTTGCATAAATAGTCCAAAAATATTCCATAGGAAGTGCAACCGACTTAATTGGTCATTTTTAATACTAGAATCATTTCTCTCTTTCTCTCTTTCTGAATAATCTTATTCTTGCCTTTGTACTGAATGCTTATTTTGATTTATATATGACATTATGGAAAATTGTGCTGCATGTCAAAGCCCTGTATACATTTGGTACTAAATCATATTGGATTAAATGAGATCTTATAGGTTCTGCTTTGTTTTGAGAACTATAGGGAAATGGCCAAGTCTGTGGTAGGGAGGTTTCCAAAAACACATCCCACAAATGTGGAATGCTGTAAGCACCAGAGAAAGCAGAAGAATTGAAAATACTTCTGCAAATTAACATTAATTTCCTTAGCACATTATTATGTAAGGATTATAGGCCTAAACTGGAGAATATAATTTATATCTATTATTTCAGGTTATGTTTTAGTTATGAGCTGTGCAGTAGATGATTTGTTCAGTACATTTTGGAGCTGCAAAGACAGGCTAGAGGCAGAAAGGTGGGTGTTCTGCATGTTTATGAAATGATGGAACCAAGGCTGGCAAATAAGCGAATTATACACTGAAAGGAACAAAGGGAAGGTGACAGGAAAGAATATGAAATAGTGATAGCTCCTAGAGGGGAACTGAAGTTCTGTGTTTACCCTTAGGAGATGAGGAGGAATCTGAAGAGCGATAGGGAACAAGATCCTATTTGCAAAGGTTTGTTAGTATTTTAAAGTCAGGATATTTTTGTTTTTCCTAGAGTGAATTTACCTTTACCAACACATGGAATTATTTTTCTTCTTCACTTGTTTATTCTTTGTGAAAGAACACAAAATTACGTACACATAGCTAGCTGAAAGTAAATTTCTTGACACAGCTAACACTCAGCATAAAATAAAGTTTATTATTAAAGCAGGAAGATATATAAGGATGAAAAGGAATCCCTTGCTAACATCTGTCCCAAACACTAAAGTCGAGATATTCTGTGGGTGTTACCTTGAAATGAGCTCTGTGTTAGGAAACTGCTATATCAGGGCTGGAACATGTGTTATAATCCCAAATAGAACATTTGAAGAGCAAGGCTAGCAAGTTTTGTAGGCTTCTCATTTCATTCTGCAGGCTTATTTTGGTAACTAAATATTTCTTCTGAATAAAAAAAAATTTCACAATGGGATAAATAAAATGTGAAATCTGCTATCTTTTTCTTATCCTCATGCTTAAATGATATGTTACATGCAAAACCCTTAAGTTTCTTCCCAGTAATTTCAATTTTTAATTGTTGTTTATACTAAACCCAGACTTGTTCTTTATACAGAAAATTTTAACCATTGCAAAGAATATGAACCTTCTAATAGCTGTAGTTTATATTAATTCTTTCCAAAACATGCATGTTTCATTTTGATCTGCATTTCTTCCATTGCTTGCTTGCATCATCTATTCCCTGAAATTAAGGTAATTAAATCCACATCTTTTCTGCATAATAAGATAGTTGGAGGACCCTTAGTTCTAAATATCTTGAGTTTCTGTAAAATTCTTGTATATTAAAAAAAGTTATCTGAATTTTCTATGTTTAATGTGCACTGCATTAAACTACTTGTTTTTTCCTTGCCTGCTCTTTCAAGATGCCAATTAGGAATAATGGGAAGCAAGGGGTAGGCTAAGCATTGCAGTGCATTGTTGTTTCCATCTGTCTGTGATTATTCTAGCCAACAGTTTAAAGCACTTGATGCCTGATCATGCTCCCATTGATGTTAATTGGGTTTTTGCCATTAGGTTTGATGGGAGTAAGATTGGGCTCTGCACTGTTGTTGTATTCATTGCGTTTGTTCTTGTCTGTGAAACTGCCACCCATCCATGCATGTGTTTGCCAGGTTTATGCCGATTTCACCAATGAGCTTGTTCTTCTGATGTTTCAGGTTAAGTATTAATGATAGGAAAAAAAAAAAAGGATTATTTGGTAAAATGTCTGCTGAAAGAAACTTTCATTTGTTCATTGGTTTGTCTTTTAAAAACAGCAGTGCATATAAACAATTTCTTCCTTTTAAATTCTTAGTATCAAACTGTATTTGAAACATCTGGTGATACAGATTGCAATATGTATGTATGTATCTGTGTGTATATGTATGTACACACACAGACAATGTGTACATGTATGGAGAAAGAGATTGTCTATATATTTGAAAGACTTAAAAAACTTAAAGTGAATTAAATGAATTACAAGGTGATTTTAATTTAAAAAAAAAAAAACAACAACTTAAACTATGGCCATGTTAATATGAAAAAAACACTCTTTAATAAATGCTCTCCCCCTTCAGGATGAAGCTTTGGTAAGATAGCATTTGAAAGTAATTTTAGGCTGCAAGGATAATTGAATTCCTTTTTATAAAGCTTCTGTAGAAAAATACTATCTGACAGAAATACCTATAATCCTTTTTAATGAAAATTTGAACTCCAAGACTGAAGAAGTGAAGCTCTGAAAGCTATATAAATTACTGTCATCCTTATTATTACTATTTTTTTTGTGTGAAATATTGATTCTGAAGGCTCATGAGGCTGAAGAGGAGGCACGGATGAATCCAGAATTTGCAGACAGAATGAAACAGCTTGACAAAGAGGCATCATACTATAGAGAAGAATGGGGCAAAGCTCAGGCTGAGGTTGACAGACTTCTAGAAATACTGAAGGAAGTAGAGAATGAGAAGAATGACAAAGATAAGAAAATTGCTGAGTTAGAAAGGTAATTCTTGTATTATTTGTCTTCCATTGAATGGCATTTTCATTTACTTGATCTTCACTACAGAGCAGAGAAGTTAAGGGTAGATTATATTTTTTAACAGTATACTTGTGATGTCTTGTAAAATTGTATCAAAAATGAAAAAGATTGATAGTTGAGAATCACATCTCCTGTCTGCTGACTTTGGAACAATTTAAGGTTTCCACTTTTTTGTAGTCTCCATAAAAGGAACTTATATAGGAAAAGCCATATGCAATTTACAGTGACAGCCCTCCTGGAAAACCATGTTAGGGGAACAGCCTTATTTCTCTAGTAACGGGTAAATCAAAGCTGTCCCCACAAATGTTTCTTCAGTGTGAACAGGATTGCTAGTTCTCAGAGGCCCTGAAAAGCATTGGTAAGTATTCCTACCTGGTCTTCTGCTAATAGCTGTCAGTATTTCTCAGTGGTTCTGCAGTCGTTGCCTTCTTCAAATGAATATTTTCTGATGTTGATGTGGCAGGTTTTTTTCTTATTTCTGGGGAGGTTGTATGGTCTCTCCTTAATGGAGATAGAAGGGTTTGGGGGTCAGTTTGTCTCATGCCCTTTGTAATAAATAATTCTTGGAAGCTTCTCTGATAGGATATGTCACAATTTGATAAGAAATTTGTTTCTGAATTCTTTGTTCCCTTTCTGTACTCTTAGGCACTCTTAGGTAAATGGAAGAAGGAATTTTATTTTTTTCAGATATTTTACATACTGTTTTTTAGTGATCAAGTCAGAAGAAAAGGGCTTCATGGTGCCAAGAGGTTTAGGGGATCTCGTTGTGATTATTGCTATAGTTCCAGTCAGGACATAGCACTGCTCTGTCCTGCTAGGGGAAATTACCACAAAACGGGAAGATCTGTCGGAAATGTTGGTGACCTCAGGGGGAGGAAAGCAGTCAGCTTGGAAAGGAAGCTGTGTAGAATGTCTCTTACTGATGCTGGCTTAACCTCCACAGTTCTGTTGCCAAAACTTATCTTTTTCTGCAGACATTTGGCACAGGTTTGTTTTAAAATAACAAAGAATGGTATATGGTTATCAATCAATGTATCATGAGAATCGAGACCTCAAATTTAAAGTGAGAAATGAAGATTTGTTCTCAAAGTGTAATTGATTATTTACATGAGGACAACTTTAGTTAGTTGCTTCTCTCATCACATCAGGAGGGGTTTAGAATACTCTGGTATTTGAATGGATTTTAATGTGTAAAGTAGATACTGGAGGAAGGTATTAAAGAAGAGTTGTCACTTGTACACTATGAACACGAGTTCTACCTAAACTTTCCAAGATCCTAAAGCAGCATATTGGAAAAATATGGAAAAAAACACAGTGGACCTGTGTGGTCATGAAAGTGCTGCTTATTCCATCCACCGCTGCATGTGCTGGAGGGGCAATTACAGACCTAGGCTTGCAGTATAGTGACTCCAGGTGTGAGCAAGCTGATGCAGACTGGTAGTGTATTCTTTACAGGAACAGTAACTGGTATCCTTATTGGGCTCTAAAACCTACTGAATTATTGTGTGACACTAGATGCAATAGTAGGCATGCTAAATTGTAGTTCAAGAGAATAATCTTAAGAGATTTTTTGTAGTTTAAAGAGGCTATGCTATACTTGGAATGTGATGTAGTAGTTAAGCTTTGCTATGAACCTGTAAGAGCTTCTGTAATGCTTACAATAAGGTATCTGTGGTATGACCAGCCAAGGAAGTTGGTATGTTTTTATTTTTTACACTTATCCTGCTCTAAGATTTCTTTGTGAGTTCTATTAACTGTAATGCAGTTTCTCACTTATGTAATAATTTAACTTGCGTAATAGCTTCCAAGATTAATTTCAAATTCCTATATATACAGTATATGTCAAAAAAAAAAAAAAAAGGATGAGCATAGAAATTATCTGTTATTGATTGCATCAACAGAAGTTAAATAATCATTATTGCCTTTGGTAATAAAGTCTTAAAACTACTTTCCACCATGCATAAGCACAGACATGAAGTGGTTGGTTGGTACAGCAAGCCTAGCAAACTGCCAGCAATATAAAGGTGTAATAGGGAAATATTTTTAGACAGTGGGTGTCTAACTCTTCTTACTAATCAGGCTCACCTCAGGTTTCTCTAAAATTTATTTTCCCTCCCTTTTCCTCATTTTTGAAAATTATTGGCCAAAGATCTAAATCTTTGTATAACTGTGCCACCTGTTGATGTCCCTAGACAGGGAACTTTGATGTTGAAATTCCCTGTTCTAGGGGGTTAGGTGGAGTGTAAATTACTGTAACATTTTATGAAGTGCTACTACTTTTTCTCCTTTTAATGACTACTTGATTGGGTCGTTATTGAAGGGAAGAGGTGGAGCCAAAGCTCAGTTTACCCACTTTATGGGGGTAAGGCATTGTGAAAATGACTGCAACTTTAACAGAAGCATATTTGAAAATGTTCTTTCCTTCTTGCCCTTCTGTTTTTTAGTTCATATAATGTGCTCTATGTTGCTATTTTCTCTCCTTGATTTTTCACATTCTTTTTTTTTTTTTTTTTTTTTCATGCTCAGAAACAACATATCTTCAACATTTCTCCTAACTTCAGATGCAAGGCTTGTCTGGTGTTTTGTAAGAAAATGAATGTTCTTTTGTAACACATTCATTGGTTAATAGCTTGATGGGATCCGTGTTCACTGCTATGCCATCATCTTTACATTTCAAGATAATTGCAACAACATAAATTCTCAACATTTATAACCAAATTCCTAAGAGAGCTATAATCTAAAGTACTGCAAGCTATGATATCTTCACAATATTTGATATATTCACATATAAATTCATCAGCATAATGGGGTGTCCTTGTATAAAATCAGTTCATCTGAATAGTAAAGACATATTTGTGATGTTACCATCTACAAATTCAAATAAGAATGAAAACAAGATCATGAATTACTTTTAAGCAGAAAAGCTGAACATATATTTGAGTGTCAAATACTCAAAGGCAGAAACATCTGCTTCTAGATATGGGGAATTAAATTTATAATTGTATGCTATTTGGCAGATGAACATTATTAATAATACTGAAGAAGATTTTATCTGGTCATTCTCTTGTCTTTAAACTGATTTTCTTGCCTCAGAAACTATCACACTACTGAGTTGCATCACTTAAGATACGTGATTCATACTGTTCCTCATATATACAGACATGTACATATATACAGGTCTGTTTCTTAAATTACTACATATATACACAAGAATTTTGTATTTTATAACTCTCTACTACTACATAGAAGAACTACTTCCTCCTCTTCTACTAATGCTGTTTGATAACTTATATCTTTCATGATTTATCTGTTTATAATGAGACCAGGATAAAATAAAATGCAATATATCCTGGCATAATGCACTTTCTGTAAACTTAGCTTGATATCTTTCTTTGGTTTTATTAAGGAAATGTGGTACATTTCTTGGATAATGTAAATAAAACTGGGCAAGATAGTGATTAGCTGAAATTTTAATGTGAAGGGCCTAGCCGAATGGAGATAACTGCAGCTGAGAAAGAACTGTCAGGATGGAATGGGTATATTTTTCAGTGCTTTTATTAACAGCATTAGAATGAAAAGTATTATTATTTGTGAAGTATGCTAGGGAGTTTAAATGATGAAAATCAATTACAGTGATATATAATAGTATAAAATGCATGACTGTGAAGTTAGGACCAGTAAAATTGCCTCCTGTATGCTAAAGATAATCCTTGATACAGTTTAGGAAGAGAAAGATTAGGTAGATTTGCATATGGCAGTGTTGTCATGAGCTATCTAAATAACGAAGCAGCTGAGGTGTGAATCCTGGTATGTCAGAATAGATGTTTGCAATAGTGATAGGAAAGTATTAATGTCATCAAGCACTTGCAAGATCCCATGTGGAACGCTGCTGTATACTTCTCATCAGTCATATTTGACAAGGTTGAAATGAAACTGGAAACGGGTGCAGAGAGGGCTGGTAGGTTGTAAACTTAACCACTGGTTTGTTTCTCTAGCAAAACAAAGGCTCAGTAGGGATGTGTGTTCTCTATGAATATGTGAAGGGGTGAGCACTGCACTGAAAGCAACTACATGCACGAGTTCAGTCCTCAGAACCAGGTTACTCCTTATAGTCTTGTGCTCTTACAAGAACAGTATGCTGTTAGCAACCTATATGCATGTCATTTGTGTATCCCCTTGCCTGCATTGTGGATTGGATTAAATCAGAAGGACTGGGAGAAAATAGGGCACTGTATGGGCATGTGGATGAAAAAAGAGAACTGGAGAGGTTGCCCTTGCTCATGGATCCTGATGCTATAAACAACATTCCAGGCTGTTCTCTGGACTCCCGTTTTAAAGAGCATTTGGGATGATAAATTCCATGCAGGAAATAGTGTATTTGGAGGAGAAGAACTAGATTAATAATTACTTTCTCAGACAGGGTCATATTTAAACATCCCTTGTTGTCAATTACTTTGAGTGCCCTGGCTGGGGAGGTCTGACTGCCTATCAAACAGCAAGACTCGGTTCAGGATGCAGTAGTCTTTTAATTTTAGTCATCCTCAGGGACAGAAAGCGAGCTTGGGCAAAGGCTGGTAGTAAGAGTTAGAAAAGGACTAACATGTTACCTACCTCCTCGGAGAGAATTGGCCATGAAGTAACCTGTCTGGTAATGGATAAATATTATAATCCTCTCAGACTGTTGCTGGTTTAGGAGTGAAATCCTGGAGCTTGATGATGGAGGGGTGAGAAAATGCATAGTGTAGGTTGCAAAAGCTTGATCTGTTTTTCTCCAGTGTCATATTAGCTGGTCCGTCATTTGCTTGAATGAGTGCTTCTCATTCTTGAATGAGAAGCTTCTCAGCAAAGCCTATAACAATATGAAAGTTCATTTAAAAATACTGTTTTATCTATGAGACAAAAGCAGTTTGTTTTTAAAATGCAGTGTAGGTATATAGTAAATAACTGCAGTTTTGTAGCCAGAGTCAGAAATTTACTGCACAGGCTAGGTGGCTGAATAGTAAGGAGAGAAAAATGGGACCCAGTTAGTATGTGGCCCGAATTATGTTTTTTTTATTTTTTGTGGTAGTTCTCTTTTAAATAGGTGATGAAAAAGCCCTTGATCTAGGTCTTTCTTACAGGCATTGTCATAGATTGTGCGTTTTGCACCGTAAGAGGGAACCTGATTATTTGAAGCAGAATGTCTTTGTTTAGGGGCTTTCAGGTTTTTATTGAGTAAGCATCATGTTCAAGATCATATTTTGCAATTACCCAGTGCATATAGTTATTTTGCGTGTGTGGTGCTACGTTTTGGGTAATAACACTAGATGTGCATTTAAGCTTTTGGGATATTCACACTACAGTTAATTTATTCTGAATTGCTTTGAATTCGAATTCTGATGAAAATAGTAAGTCCACACAGCACTGACAATTCATTGCAGAAACCTCAAAACATCAGCGTATGGCAAAAATGCATTTAAAAAAGTATTATCAGGCTTTAAAAAAAAAAATTACTTCTCACATATGAGTGAAAAATTGTACACTAGTGACAGCTCCAAGGATTAGTCTAGGTTGGTGTAAGGCAGGATTTTTTTTGTCATACTTAATTGAAAGAATGGTAGATATTTTTTTGAAAAAGAAAATGATCAAGCACCAGAATATTTTCAGTGAAGTATTGTTCTTCAGACCAGAAAAAAATTGCTATCAGTTTTAAAAGGGACTGTGTTTTCTGGGGAGGGGTGAGGATTGAACTTCTAAATAACATCTTTGAACAAGCTGCCAAATTGTTTCACTGTTTTGGCTCTCATGAGAAGACTTGATCAATGTAGGTGATCAAACCCCTGTTGGCTCACAAAAAGACCTCATGGTATCTGATAAGACATTTGAGTGGCAGCAAACGCTACCAATAAACAGCTACTTTGTTTGCTCCATGTTGGTGTGCTTATAAGTGAAAATGGTTATAAATATGGATGGTGTTCCACAGTCCACAATGACAAGGTACCATTTACTTCAAAATATCCCTTGTGTTCAGTGTACAGCAAGGATATGCTGTGCAAAAAAATTATTTTTCTTCTCGCTTTCCTTTTCCTTTTCCTTTTCCTTTTTCTGTTTTTGAATGAAATCTACTGATATAACATTTTCTTGTTATATTTTTAAAGAACTAATGTGTTCCTCCCTTTATTCTCTTTTGCTGTCTGTCTCCCTATCTGTTTTTCTCCAAACTGCTGCTTTCTTCCCTACTCCAACCAGCTTGACTTCCAGGTCAGTATTCTCTGCTCTCCTATTTAATTGCTCCTTCCATGACCAAGGTTTTCATTGATGCTTAATTTATTTGGTCATTTTGATTCCATATTAATAACTTTAGTTTGTCTTTTTCTCTTTTTTTTTTTTTTTTTCCTTTCATGCTTGATACTGTTGTGAAGCTTTTGGTCATTCCATTTCTAGATCAGAAACTTCACAGTAATTGAATGCTTTTGTCAAAAGTTTGTAAGAAAAAAATATTTATTAACAACATATTAAATTCATATGTTGTTTTTGTTTGAAGATTTTTTTCTTCTTTCAGTTTTACTTTTATTATTTTTGTTTAGGAGTTCAACACTGGGAATAACTTTTGGTAGAATACCCAACTCAAGAAATAATGAATTGAACAATAACAATAGTATACAGAGAGATTTATGCTTACAATTAGAGACTTATACTTTACTGTCACCACTTTTACTTTTATCGCAGACATAATAGCAGAGGTTGGAGTGGTTCAGCTGCTGGTTCAGAAACTTTTAGCTATTTGTGTTGGCCAGATTCTGGATCAGTATAAACTGCAAGGGAGGTGTATGTGAGTGTACACGTTGTATGCTGGGTTTGTACATAGAATGATCTAATCAGTTTTTTTTTTTTTTTTCTCTGAGGTTTTAGATTAGTTCTGCTAGTGTTTGTGTTTCTGCACTGTTTTTGGGTCATGTTTAAAAAATTTGGTAATGTTCTCATAGCCTAAATGGGTCCTCTGCTCCTGGGGAATCTTTCTATTGACTTCAATCTTGTGAACGAAATCTTCTGCTTTACCGATCTTTTTTTTTTTTTTTTTCTCAAAGCTATGCAGAGTTCTGCAGCAGTACAATGAACCCCTAGGATGTTGTTTACTAAATTGAACTGTGCCACAAGAGCTATCATGAGACCTGAGATCTGATCCATTAAAAAATGAACTGAACATCTCTCAATAGTAAAATGCAGGTTTATTTGTTTTTCAGTTAGAGCAGTGAGAGATGTTGTTTCAGGGACTTTTGCGGCACTTGCTTTATTTCTGGCAAGCAAAGTTGTTGGTTCTGTGAAGGCAACCTCTTGTGCTGCTTTTGGAGGCAAAATAGTTGCCATGCTGAAGCACTATCATAATGGTCTGAGTATTAAGAAATCTTAAAGCAGGCTTCAAACATTTGAAATAATGAGATTGTATCAAACAGTGAATCAGAGAGGCTGAACATATTTTTCTTCTCTTAGCTGCAATCTAACGAATGAAAAGATTTATTTTTTTCTTGTTTTACTTAGCGTGAGTTGAAAAATTATTTACCACAGTAAATGTTAATGGTCAGAGTTTTTATTAATATCAAAATAGGACTTGGCTAAGGTGCAGCTAAGTTCTGTTTCCTGTACTGAAGTTGCTTTGCTTTAGGCAGAAACAGACCTGGTTTTCAATCATTTATCAAGGTAGAATGTGTTTACTTTTTCACAGATCAATTGGATTAGAGTATAAAGGAGGGTGTATACTGCAAAGACTTTCCAGGCAGATTTCAGGTACGAAAGTTTCGCATTTGCAGAAATGATTCCAGGTATCATGTTGCCATGCAGCACATATGGCTGGAATAATGGCAAATCTCCAATATGCCTTTATAATGTGTTCAGATCTGAAGTTTTCAAACTTTTTATGGGAATGCATACTTTTTGCACAACATTATTCTCAGTTCATATAGAAATAGAGCTCACCAGTTTGGGAGAGGTTTGTATCTTGATCTCAAAACCAAGTACAGTTCATGTTTCACAATTCAAACATGTCAGAGGAGTTTCTGATGTGAGTGCCTTCAAACCATGCGGGAAAAAAAATGGATCATTATTAAAACATTGATGTTTTTCGTTTTTTTTTCCTGATGTGCTTTAATGCGTATCACAATCACAAGTTACTTTCCAGTGGGAAAATTCTGTTTCTGAAATTTGAGTTTTATCCATTGCAAAAATGAATCAGATGAAAACCTTTTTGTTTGTCTACTACAAGCACATTTTAATGTGCTTGAATAGAACATTATTACACCTGAATTATAAATATATATATGTATATAAAAAACAATTTATTTTCAGCATCTTTATTTCTGCCAGAAAGTAATTAAATGCATTTACTCTTGATCTAGCTATGATGAAGTTATTGTCTGAATGTAACTACTCTGGCATTTCTATCAGAACATATTCAACATTTATTGAAAATCTCTCTAGCCAGAGAGAGCTTAAAGAAAGGTATTATGCTATGCAGTTGTCATTATGGTTGATTTCACTGGAATTCAATGATTGGTATGCAGAAACATTTGTTCAGCAGTTAGAGGTGCAATTTCTGTTATGTTTTATTGACCTAAAAAAACAGCTGACCTTGCTGAAGCAAACTGTCCTCATAACCCTGCCAACTTTCATCCCTGGAGTCCTAGATAAGTTGTAGTGTATGATCAGAGTTTATTGTAGTATTTCAGTGAAGTGTTAAGTTTTTGCAGCTTGAAACGTCATTAAGGTCAAAACTTAATTTAAGAAACAGATCTGTTTCTGTAATTTCTTTAATTTCTTCTAATCAATATATTCTTTGCTGTCATTTTGTGTATGATTAGAATGATTAGAAAAATGCTATAGCTCTTTTATAACACAATGAGTTATTGATACCGTTGGCAAACAAGAAAATAAATTGGCATAAAAGTAATATATATATTTGATGTAAATCAATCTACTTATACAATAAGAAAAGCTCTGAGCACAATAATCAGTACAGTAATTTTTTTTTGTTTGTTTGTTTAGTTTACAGCAGGTTATATGCTCCCCAGGCTTTTCTGCTTGTAGATAAACAGGAGATGGTATAGTTCTGGAAATTTTCTCACCAGCCTCTGATGTTAGCCTTCCTAATCATTTCTGTGGAAGGCTAAAGCTCCATGCGATGTCCAAGGCAAGGTTTAACGGAGTTTTAAATTTAACTTATGAGCCTTCCACAGTTTTGTCAAATGTCAGTTTGATGGTTCCAAGGGCAGAGTGATATGTTGTTCAAAGATAATTTCCCTGGAGAAATTGAGATAGTGTACTAATGAAAACTGAGAGAATCTGGAATATACATTACTCTTCTGAGAGACTGGTTATTCTGAGTGAGAAACATAGTTGTCACATTGGATAACTGGCAGATTGTTGTCATGTCTTTTTGTTTTAGTCTGCTATGTATACAGAATCAACATTTTAACATTGTGGTCATTTTAACATTTAAACCTTTTGAAAGAGATGAAGATTTGATAAGAGATTTATGTTTATCTGGTTATACATGTTCTTTTGAATTTGTATATATTTGCATTTTAATAAATAGAGTAGAAAGATTATTTCTTTGGAATTCTTTCATTTAAAAGAACAGAGTAAAATAACCATATATTATGAAATAAGAACTAATAGAGAAAAAGAACAAAAGATACAAATGGGTCATAGTGACAGGGCAATGCATTTTGTTTATTTTTATCCCCCTCCCTTCTGAGACTGTTCAGTTCTTTACTAATGCACTTCCAATTTGCTTAAAGGAATGCAGAGGTTACCATAATTTCTGAGATAAATTGAAATGGATTATTTAAATAAGGAAGGGTATTTTGTAGTTTCTCAGCAATGTGCTTTTTTCAGTTTGATTTGGTGTATAAATACTCTTTGGAAGTATATATGGATATACTATATATACTGCATATATCGATGCATACATATGTATCCATGTATATATACATATATATGTACATGGATATGCAGCATAACTGTGGACATAAGAGAAAAGAGCTCTACATCTGTGAAGGAAAAATAGCCACTTTGGATTGGGTCGGACCTGACAAAATAGTTCTGTGTTGGGGAAGAAAGGACATAAGGAACTGTTACTCGTTCTATTTCGTGACTATGAATTTCAAGACAGAAGTCTTACGATTCTCTAGACCTTCTGTTCACACTAGTTTTTGCCAGGGAGATCCACAGAACATATTTCTTTACCTTTTGAATAAAACAGCCATATACCACTTTCATGGGGAGCTCAGTGACTGCCTGGGTACAATGCTGTCAGGATTCCTTGTGTGCAGTGGAGGGATGTGATGTATGTGAAGAATCATTGTGAGATAGTACAGCTTACCCTCGAAAAGCTGCGATTGAAAAGAGACAGGGGAGCTAAATTTAGGAATTGGGCTTTCAATGAAGCCTTCTTTTCTACTCACATTGTTTGCTTCCATAATGCAGGAGCAATATGAATAGACAATGTAATCGTGACTGGATTGAAATGCTCAGATCTGAATTACAATAAGGGGAAGTTAGTATGTCAAAACAAGAAATCATACAGTGTGTGCCTGACTTATTTGGAGTTTTGAAGAGCTTACTGCAGAAGCACAGAAAGTTTGAATCATAATAGCTGGATTGAGCCAGGAGTTTCAGTAGAAAGATTTGATTCAGAAGGAAATTGCAGTGAAACATGGAGTGCAGCAGAGGAGGCTTGATCTTGATTGCTGTCAGGCTGGACGTGCTGTGGAGGGGTGTTTTTTGTTTGTTTGTTAGAAGTTTACCTGGAGAACTGCAACCCCTTGGTCAAATATCAGGCAGCAAACTATTTTCGGTTACTGGTTAGTTATCACTAATGGTAGCAATTAGTAAAATAGCTGAGCAAGCAATTGCCATTTAAATCAGATCAAATGTCCTTCTTATCTAGTGTCCTGTCATCAGTACTTTTTTTTAAAAAGAACACAACTGTAGAACAATCCTTGATATACAAGAGATGTGTGACAGATGAGTCTTCTGGTACAGATTTCACACATGTTCATATAAAGTGTCATCCAATAAGAATGTGCTGAGACAGACAGTAGTGCAATACACTGTATTGAAGTTTCAGTGGTTGCAGTGCAGATACGTGTTGAAACAAAGTGATGTGAACCATAGTTTGGAAACAGGATTTTAGTAGGTCTTTTTCATTCATGCATTATCCTCATGTGAATATTTCTAGCATTTCTTCAGGGCTTTGGAGGGAACTATGTCAGACTAAACACTTCTTAAACAGAGATTTTGGAGAAGTTCCCAGATTGTGTGTTAGGTAAATCCTTCCTCCCACGTTTTTGTCTTTGAGGTGAGAAATGTTTTAGTGACTTCTGTGACACTTGCTTTATTTCTAGCAGGCAGAGTTGTTGGTTCTGTAAAGGCAGCCATACCTTCTTGTGGTGCTTTTGGAGGCAAAACAGTTGTCACACTGAAGCACTGTCATAATAATAAGTATTAAGAAATCTTAACAGGCCTCAAACATTTGAAACCATGAGACTTAAAGAAAATAAAAAAGTTTTTTTTTTCTTTTGTTATGTATAGATCTGTGTGGGCTGCAGGCTTGCTCCTTTGAAACTGAAATAGCTATATAATCCACTGGTAAGAGAAACTGGGAATGTAATGAAAACATTAAATACACTAAAATTCATTTACTTTGATAACTGGCAACTCTAGGTGTTACAGCATTGTTGCATTCAGCTGGAGAATTAGGGATGTGGGAATCAAATTATTCAGAGATTTTACAAATATTGTTTTGGATGTCTTTTCTGTCCAACGTTTGTGCTGGTCATTTTGATTCTGGTCCTTTACATGAACACAGAGAGGACATGGAGGTTTCTTCTCAGTTCTCCTAGTGAGTAGATGGAGTATGGACTGTGACATGGAGTTTGCCATAGTCTTCACTTCAGGTGAATGATAGAAAGAAGACTAGACATTCTTGTTCAGTAAGAGAAGACAAAATTAACTTGTGATAATATTCTCTGAGGTGTATAGAAGAATAACGGTCTTTGTTACTGAAAAAAATTAAGTCAGTTTGGCCAAAGTTAACCAGAGAGTATTCTCTTCCTCCAAATTCTTATCTCCAACAGCCACCAAAATTTAACTGTCATAAGCTTACCTTGTAAGGGAAGGTCTCAAGGTCTTCTGTCATCCTTGGCAGTAGGGGTAGTCCAACCCTGGTGTGACATCTTTTTCCTGTCTGCAGGAGGCATCCCTCAACCTTTTTCTCATTGCATATTATAATAGACATGCTGAGGAAACTGAGCTACTCCCATGTATGTCTTTAGTGACTGTCACTGTAGAATGGATATATATATATATATATTTTTTTTTTTCTCCAGAATTACAAGATCAGATAGTAGTGATGTAAAAATGAAATTGCGACGCAGGGTCAGCTATAAGGGTGGTAGGTTATGTTGTTATACAGTTTTGGAGTTTAAACAATTATAAAGGCAATTAGTTCAGGCAGCTGAAGTACTGCCCCTGACCCTTTTCAGTGGGCAGTTTCTTTGCAGAAAAGAAGGAAAAGAGTGGGGACTAGACCTTCTGCTTTGGAATAGTGAGGGTGGGAATGGTAAAGGTGAAGCAAGTTTTTTTCTATAGGATGGTAATGGGTTACTCAGACATGCAAAGAAAGGAATCCTTTGGTATTTGGGCATGAAGTATTTATCCAAGTTATGTTACTTGCTAGAATTTGCTATCTGATTCATTTTATTGCTAGAATTTGAAACTAAAGCACTAATTTTTTTTTTCACTTCTCAGCAAGCAGAATAAAGAACATAATTTCTGCTAGCAGCAGCAAGAAATGGGAGGAAAGGTGCAAATTCAATGGTATTAGCGTAGTTTTGCTGAACTTTCATCTGTATCTCCCACCCACTGCAGCTACAGGGATGTTGAATTTAAACGAAATGTGGCCTTTAAGATAACAGGTAATAATACTGCTACTTTGCTTTGTGAGAATTTAGAGCCTGAAAAAAATTTGCCAAGAGACATCCTGTGTTGACTGCTATGTTTTTACTCTTTTTTTTTGCAAAATTTCTGCTTTTTTTTTCTGTCCAGTCTTTCTAGAGAAAAATGGAGGAATGGTTTTAGAATGCAGTCCATGGGAAGTCTTGCTGCAATGAAAATATTTATATATTTTTTCCTAGGACATCTTCACTCAGAACATTTTACTCTCATAATGCTTAATTAGTGGTCTCTATTCATCTGTGAACTTTTTATGTTGGTCTATCAAACATTCATATTAAAAGTAGAAAGACTCCCAAATTCACAAAAAGCAGAAGAAATGTCATTTTAAAAAATGTTATATTAGCTTAGAAAATGGAGCTGATTTACACTAATTTTATACTTTAGTTACAGATGAATGATACAGTACAGATGATGAAATACAGTATGAGCCGTGTCCTTCTTGAGGCAGACAATTGTCGGGCCACTTACATTCTCAGAACTCAGGTGTGTTACACAGCATTATGGAACGGAATGAAGAGGCTGTACAGAGAAAGTATTACAAGTTTTGGCCCCATTTTTAACAAATAATAGATTTTCATAGCAGTTTTGTCGTCATACTGTACATCAAAGACATAAACCCCAAATGAAATAATTACTCTGGAGGGGGTAATGTATTGGAAGTGGTAAATTGATTGTTTATAGCTTTGTGGCTTTCTTAGGCTCCATTCTACATATGTTGCTTGTTTTGCATTTGGAGTGTAATCATTGTGTACAATGGTGAGCTGGCTTTGCTGTTTTGCAGTCGGAGTAGGTTCCTTTATACAAAAAAAGGCAAAATGCTTATGAAATACTGTTTTTTTTTGTTAATATTTTTTAATCTATATTCTGCCTTTGGCTATGAATATCACTGTCTGCCATTTTATATTAGGGCGTAAGGCTAGGTGAATGATTTGGCCTGGAATGTATAAGCAATCTAGCTTCTGAGCATCATCTACATCATAAGAAAAAAATGTCAGGTCCACTACCATTTTTTTTTTTTTTTAACCAGCAAAGGAGAAAGAATAAAACTTATTTTGAAGCTCAGCTCTGTTGGATTTTTTGGTTGTGTCAAAGTAATTAACTTCTGCACGGCTGGAATAATTGCTTTTGGTTTTGCATTGAAAGTATTCTTTAATTTTTGATCATCATAACTTTTAACTAAAAGAAAATAAGGAAGGTTAAGCATAAGGGGAAAAAAATTAGATGCTTTGGGAACTAGTAATCCTTTAGCCTGTAGAATCTGGATTTAAAAGAACAACCTGAAAGTTTTTATAAATGCAAATGTTAGGACAGGAAAGTATTAGTTTCTTGTTAGGAGATGATAAATCTTAAGATGACTAGATTCTAACTTAATAAATTTAGCAATCAAGCACTGGCTCTTTAAGAAAAATGCTGGTTATTTGCGGCATGTTATGTTTTCTTCGTCATATCAAAACTTCAGCCTGTCATGCCTGTAGGTTTTCTAATCATGATGGTACCTATTTTCCCCAGACAAATCCATCTATGGAGTGTAAGTGAATAAGCAGTGTCCTTGCATATTTGTGCCAGGAATGTGTCCGTCAGTAACCCTCTTGATGTCTCTCGTGATCTTTACGGTTTGCTAGAGTCTAACCCAACCTTGTTTTTTCAGGTTTATAGATTGGTAGTAGCAGATGCATTTGCATTCCAGGAGAATACCAGAAACAATACTTAACACTGCTTGTTTTAGTTGGATCTGTATTTTAAAGAAATCTTAAATCAAACTCCCATGCTGCTGTTTTGTTCTTCACTAAATAAATCAAATGTGAATCTGTATGTACTCTCAATTTTTAAGACAGTGAGAACTGAATTGTTGGAAATATTTCTGCTGAGCCTTACTGAAGTACTGTAGTTCAGAACAGACATTCACATGGACAGGATTTACAAGATCAGGTCTTCTGCATGACTAGCTACTGAGATGCAGAGTGCCTAGTAAAGTGTTAAGACTCAATTTACTGTTAACATACATTAATTCTTTGTCAAGGTGTAGAATATTTATAAACGAGAAAGATGATCTGTTATAAAGAAAAATGTTTTCAAGCATTGGCAGTAAGATTCTTCTTAATGCATACCTAGAACAATAGGTGAAAATGTTTCACTATTTATAATTTGTGTTGTGTACTAAATTTTAGAACAGATTTTTGACACTCTTGTATTTTGTAGAAATTATTTGTTTTGACTAAATTGTTATATTTGATAAAATATTTTTTCCTGAAACATTTAAATATTTTTTCCTGAAACATTTTTGTTATTTCTTTGCTGAGGTTAGTGTACTCTGTTTTTTTTTTTTCATTTTTCTTCCATAAAAATCATAAAGAAGGAAACATTGTTAATCTCATTTTCTATATGTATTATCCTAATAACAGAGTATTGCATACTTTCTCATAAAACTAACAGTGAGGTGTACAGGTTTCTGGCATCCTGGAGAATTTTTTGGTTGACTTTCAGAGAGCTGGTCCCATTGTAATGTTGTTTAATATTATGACAGTTATTATGGAGACATGTTCCTTTAGAAAATGTTACAGATTTTGCTTTTAGAAGTATTTCAAGTCTGCATTTTTTGGATGCTTTGGAAAAAAAAAATCTTTATGAAATAGAGTAAAGGGTATACTAAGCATGTAATGCTTGGTTTTGGCTGACATTACCTACTTTTTGGCCAGGGTACTCAGGTGGCTGATTAAAGCTGGGAATTTAATGAAATAGCATGACTTTCTATTGTCATCAGAGATGAAAGCATTGGAGTGTAGATGACATGCACTACTATAAAACGAAGTCTGAAAGATACTTGCATACATGCGGAAACCAAATGTTAATGTTTGTTTTTCAAAGTTGTACTAAAGTAATTAAAAGCACTGTAGTCTGACCTGTGAGATCATTTTGTATCTTATTCCACAAGAAACAGGAAAAAAGAAAGTGTTTTAATGTAGTCATTACAATTAGTGATATTCACACTAGCAAGAACGAAGTGCTATGCTGTTTTGATTCTTCAGAATTCTTCTGAAAAAAAATTATATACAACATATTATATAATATATATTTTTTTGACATGGAAAATACTGCAATCTAGTGAACTTTATTGAAAATTTTTATAATGGCCGAAGATGTATATATTTTAATTTGTTCTAATTATGTTAGAAGACAGATTGATATCTCCCTTTTCCTACTAGAATTTTGTTGCCAAGGCTGACAGATATTGCATAGCATGTAGGACCTGGAATCTGAAGGAATCCTTTGACCAGTTCCAACAGGAAAGTGACAGTAGCATGATAACTCCCAGTTTCAGTAAATGAGATTCAGTGGCCATTTATTTATGTATATTTTTACTTGCACTGATGCTAGTCAACATATCTAGTTTCTATTAGAAGCCAATGAAAATGTCTTTTGGTAAAGTAAGAATGGACATGTGCTCTTACTAATTTCATTTATGTGTTTCTATAATGACCAGTTCCTAAATATTATATTTAAAAAGAAAATGTGTTTAAACTCACGACTACCCTAAGGATGCATTTCTCTGCATCCCTCTGCCACAAAGGAGAACGTCTGGGTTGGGATGCCCCATCCCTGGGAAGTGTTCAAGGCCAGGCTGGATGGAGCTTTGAGCAACCTGCTCTAGTGGAAGGTGTCCCTGCTTTAAGGTCCATTCCAACTCAAATCATTCAATGATTGTATGACCTGAGTACATTTTCTTGCCATTAAATTTAACACATCCACCAAGCAGGAGCATCCTGGAATAATTGTGATGAGACAAAAATGAAGTGCTGTCAAACAACAGAGAAAGCAGGAGGTAAGAGATGGATGAGTACCTACTGAATCAGTTACTATGCTTGAGAAAGACCCAAACGTGAATTCCTGTCTAAAAAAGTCCTTATTAGGTAAGAGGGATAGAAGAGGAATTCTCTCCTGAAGTTGCTATCCATGAAAAATAAATAAATAAATTACATGCATACTGCATAAGCCTTTTTTCCTTCCAGACTGATGTGCAGTGCTCTACTGCAAATACTGCCCTGTGCCCCATGCTCTACACTTCCCTTGCCCTCCCGCTTCCACCTTCCACAGGCCAGTCCCACAGCCCCCCATGGCATCTAGAGGCAAAGCAGAGATAAAATCCAGAGGGAATGTGTTGTGTTTATTCCCTGTGTTGAACTCCTCCTGTACTTTTAATGCAGGCCTAGGAGAGAATTACTCAGCTAGGCTTTTTAACTGTAGCATTTTCTTTTAGTTTCCATGGGCATGTAGTCAGCTGTGGAAGAAAGAGAGATTATGACACAGCTTTCTTTTATTTCCTTCTCTGCAGGATTTTGCATATCACAGGCACCAGATGTTTTTCTTTGCAGCTTCACCATGTTCTGCTTTTGGTGTGGCATTAAACAGAAACTGAAATGGGAAGTTTTGAGAGGGAAGGGCGATGAAAGAAGCAGTTAGCCTAGGCATAAAATTCAACTTCTTACAGAGATTAAATATAAATTATAATTTATTCAGCATTAGTTTGGAATTCATTTTATATTCTAACAGCACAAAGTCATATTACACAGCAAAAATTTCTGCCAAATGCCACATGTATATACAAAGTTCTGAAAATGACATTTTTTTTCTTATATTCACTTTATTTTTATGCAGATTATGTTTGTGCTTGCACTTAGGCTACATGGACCCATGAAAGAGAACTGATTTTCACTTGGACTTGCACAGTGAATCCAATATGCTTGCTTGAACACTTAAAAGCAAAAGGGCATCACTCTAAAATTCTTAAGGAATTTTAGTAAACAATACGCAATTCAGTATCTAAACCTATTATATTCCTTAAGTCATAAAAACAAGCTGAAACTGAACCATGCAATTTCTGGTTGTTTTGTTTTTTATTAATCTGTCAGTGTAACTTTAACAGAAATATCCCTGCTGTTTTTAGCACTGTCAGGTTGCTAGCTTATCATTGGTTTGCTGTGTTGGTAGTGTTGTGTTTTTAAGGAAATTAACCTTTCTTAAAATGCTGTGATAAAATACTGGTGATTTATATTGTGCTCGCAGGCCTATTGGGATAGGTCTTGTGTAGATGGATTTCTTCTGACCATCGGGTAGTGTATATTTTGTTCTCAAGTGAACTTGTTTTAGAGATTTAAACATGATGCCAGAGGTCTAGCAGGAGACAAGTGTAGTGCTGTACTGGTGGCCTCTTCTAGCTGGTGAAAAACGTATTGTTTCCTTAGGAGTCTTGTCATTTTGCTAAGGATGAATCTAAAGGGGAGAGTCTTAGGTGTGTAGTTTTTAGCGTAGATAACCAGTTATGCTAATTATCTTTTTTTTTGTGTGTAAAATTATCTTTTTTGTAAAATTCTTTTTATTGTGCAAACACTGTAACACAACTACAGGGTAAATCTGTTTTTCAAATAGAGGAATTCATGCTTATCTCTTTTAAAAATTATCTGTGAGCTTGATGTAGGTTCTTTTCATTCTATTTTTTCATTAATCAGTGTCATCCAGTCCATCTTGATCTGTTTTCTGTGCATATTTTAATTTTTCCAACAGATGAATAGTTACAGGTGAACTAAATTTGTAGCCCATTTTTGATGCATTTAAGATCAAATAAAAACAATTTTGTAGTGTATTTAATATAGTAGTACTGCATCATATTCAAAAAAATATCAGTGATTTTTTTCCCCAGATTGGGGCTGAAACTTCCAAAGAAGGAAAGAGTTGGGAAATTGAAGAGTGCACTTGTAGCTTTATATTCACTGAATGCCTTGTTATGCTCTATGATTCTGTTCCTTATTTTGTGTGTTATTAATTGTGTGTATTAATTGTATTAATTATGAGTCTGTTAAACCATCGCCTTCCATTTTGGAGTGAAAAGCTGCATCTCTGTACACTACATCCTCTATTTGAAGTTCTCCGATAGGCAGTCAAATTATAACCTTATGCATGTATAAGTGCTTCTATGACTTTTGTTACATTGTGTAGTTTAAGATGCTGTAAGTAAAAAAGTAATAAAAACTTTATTTTTGTATGGAAGTGGGGAGAACTGAGAGTATTCTGCTCTCCTGTATGTGACTGTGTTTAGGCCACGTTCGTTTTTTTTTTTTTTTTTTAATTTTCTTGGGAGAAAAAATAGGATTTTCAGATTCTTTGTTCACATTATGGCCTGTATTGAGATTATGTAAGATTCATGTAATTTCATAGACGCTTCATGAAGCTGAATTTGGTCTTGGTATCCCCAATGATAAAGCGTTATGATATGACTTCCATGTCAGTTCTTGACTGAAATCTATTGAACAAGTAGCAAAGATCGTTTAATTTGAATTATTTGTACCCACTTTTTTTCTAAGCAACTTGAAGTTAGTTCTTTTTAATAATAGAAGTAAATAATCTTTTCTGTTATATACTATACCTACAAATTTTTAAGTGAAATATCTTCAAAGAATTTTTAGTACCCTGGAAAAATTTACTAATTAGAGATTAATTGTGAATTTTTTCAGTATAAATAAGTAATGAAGGACAAACAAAACAGTGATAGAAGGAAATAGAAAATGGCCTAGTTTCTTTAGCATAATAAATTCAGTGCAAGAAATGTATTTTATAACTTTGTTTTTCACTGAAAGTTCTAATGTGGAAGCAACAGAGATGTTTTCAATGATCCTTCTGGGCATTGAATAATATTCTCTTCATTTGCCAAAATAGGATTAGTGAGTAGATCTCATTAGGAATTTGCACATGACTTTATTTCTACGTAGATAAAAGGGAGCAAATTCAAAGTCAAAGAAAGTTGAGAAAATAATATCTAAGAATCCAAGCAGGTAAAAAGCATTACTGCAAGGATATTTTTTCAGTTCCTGCCAGGCAAGATTAGCTTTCCTCCTTTCTTAAAAAGATGTATGCTACATATCAGGATCAGAAAAGCATCTAGTAATTGAATGAATAAGATCCACAGTAAAATATAATTAAACTTCTAAATAAATTAAAAAAATATATATTTTCTTTACTTGAGGACAGTCTTAAGAACAGAAAACATATAATGGTGGTAAAGATTGTTTTGTTTTCATAAGAATTTATGTCTAAATTTACTTATTGATAATCTTTTGTCACATTATTAAAAAATACTTAATCATAGAATCATAGAATATCCAAGTTGGAAGGGACCCACAAGGATCATCAAGTCCAACTCCTGGGTCCCCATAGGACCACCCCAAAAATCAGGCCATATGTCTGACAGCGTTGTCCAAATGCTTCTTGTACTCCGTCAGGTTCGGTGCTGTGATCACTGCCCTGGGGAGCCTGTTGGATTGTTGGATAAGCTCCCTCTGTTACAACAGTTTTTCTGCATAGTGCTCAGAACATTTACAAGTATTTGTGAACAGATAATTGAAAAGGAAAAATCTTGTATGCCAGAATTATTGCTTTACCATTGTATAATCTGATGGCATCAAAGCTGTTTTATTATGCCAGTTTGAAAAAAAGGTAAAGTTTAAATTTTTAAATCTGATACTAGGAATACTCGTATAAGTTGGTGAATCGATGCCCTATGTCAGTCATAAGCAGATTGATAGAAAGATGTCATTGCAGTCATTAATGTTAATGCATATGATTCTTAGACATATGAAGGACCAAAACAAGAAGGTTGCCAATCTGAAGCACAATCAACAAATGGAGAAAAAAAAGAATGCACAACTGCTGGAAGAAGTTCGTAGACGAGAGGACAATATGACAGACAATTCTCAACATTTACAAGTGAGTTTTTAATCTTTTAATTAATATTTTTTAATTGTGTTTTAGAATCATCAAAGAAAGTATGCTTGTGTTTCTTCCTGGATGTATAACAATTCTCTTTCTTTGAAGAGCTGATGGGTTTCTCCTCTCCTACCAGAGGATGCACTAATGACTTCAGTTGCACCATTTAGTTTTTACGGTGAGGAAAAAACAGAATAGAATTTGAAACCTTTTCCTCGCAAGGACTGTATTTTACTTAGTTTGTAAGCGAGAAGGTAAGTAATTCTAACTTGTTTTGAGGAGAGTCAGAAAATAGAAGGATAATTATCCTTTCTATATTTTATTTCTGTGCTATTCACAGCTTTATATCCACAAGACATAAAGAAGTTTAGAGTTTGGTTATGAGTGTTCATCATGTTTGTATATCAAATAGTAGCATGCTCTGAATTTTTTTTATGGGGTGAACATTTACATACCCAGGTGATGAGGTCTGTAAAATACAGCTTTTTTCAAGAGCATTGAACTGTACAACAGAAATTCTGCCATATTTTGCAATGTGTGGAGATGGAAGGCAAAAATGTTTGAGACCCATGAGCTCCTTCCTGTTCTGTGCTTCTGATGTAGCTCTTCACATTAAATTCCAATGTCTGCATTTCTCTATCAGCAGAGATATGATCATCTAGTTGCACACTCAGATCATTTAAGTGTGATTTGATCTTATTAGCTTCCTATATCCATATGTAGTGGGGTAAAAGGGTGAGTACAGATCAGGGTCAGACAGGGTAATGGTGAATTTAGAATCTTCACCAAAGATTACTTCTATCTTATGTACTCAAATGAATCATAGAATCATAGAATATCCTGAGTTGGAAGGGACCCACGAGGATTATTGAGTCTCTATGGAACATAGAGAAGCGCTGGAGATAGCTATGGACAGATCCCTTATCATTACTACATCAGCAACTTTTTTTTTTTTTTAACATTTAGAAGGAAAAGGTTCTCCTATAGGTATTCTTTTTCCAAGGTAGACTGTGAACCTTGTTCTAGGAGAATTTTCTACAGTTTGTAAGTTACTAGAGTTCATGTATTGAGATTTGAAAGATAATTAGCTGATCTGGTTAAATGATACATTACTTACTAGGGAATTTTTATTAAAGACCACAAAACAAGTTTGATGCTTGATTTAAAAATTGCTCTCTGAGAGCTGACTGTGAAAAAAGTATGAAGAGAAGTACTGAGTTCTGTCAACAACACCAATGTCTCTGTACCCTGTGTTTATAGGTAAGTCTAATTTACAGTGCAATATGTCATTTTGGGCTTGATCTGGTTAATATAATGGGTTTCTGGAAAATTTCTAATAGATGGAGTTTGACCCTCACATGCTTCATATAGTACTGTATTTCTCATGTGTTCCTGTATGCAAAATGGAGAAATTAACACTACACTTCTCTTCAGGCTTGTGTTGGTGAAACTGTGTCAGAATCAAGTTCAAGAAATGATACATTATTCATGCATCTGTGTAATGTTTTGCATACTTTATAATCTTACGTACATATAGTCTTACATACTGATTGCATCACCATGCATTCCACTGCATATGATGTAGTAATAAAACCTTGTGAAGTATTTGGTCTGATAATATATATCAAAAATTAAATTTTAGTAACTACTTGCAATTAATGTGGATCAGTAAAGAGGATATCTTAGAGCTTTATTTTTTCATTAATATTTTGGAAATCTGTCAGAGCAGTGTGATCACTAGAGGATAGAAGTCATTCCTAGGGTCTTAGCTGTAATTGCTAAACTTGGAACTTTCAAGTCAGGTAATGGGAACAGGTCTACCAAATGGAAACAGCGTGCCTGAACAGCCTGAAGTAAGAAACAAAAAGCTTGCTGGCATATAATTCTCTTGTGCCGTTCACTTGCTATAAAACAGTTGCCCACTAAGAACAGTTTATGAAAACGAGTTAACTAAAAATTCTCACTTCTCTGTTATTATGCCTTAAAATGTTAATATTTTAATATTGTGTACTTTAACATATCGTTTTCAGTAACGTAAGCAATGTGTTGTGGCCCATCCTACACTTGCTGAGCTGCTGGAAGAGTGAAAAGGAGAGGACCTCAGCTGCTTCTGCCTATCAGAGGGTGCTCTGCATTCCTCAGCTCTTCCTCCAGTAGCTGCAAGAAGGAACAGGGGGAAGTGGGGGTTGGTTGTCTGCACTGCTGGCTTGCTGAACAGCCACTCCTGCCTTTCTGGCATAAGCAAAACAGGCAATCTGCTGCTCTCAACACTTAGCTGCCATAGCTGGTTGTTATATTTGCTGTGCCTAAAACATTTTGTTACTTCCTTGGCTTATTTCTTCTCCTGCCTTCCTTAATGTTGACCATTGTGTTTGTGGCAGGGGTACACGTTCATATGTTCTCCGTCAGTTTGCTTTTTTAGTGAATTAGGCTGGCTGTCACTGCATGGTTTATGGTGGAGGCAAATTCACCTGAATGAAAATGGCTTGTTTGACTTTACAAATTAAGCCAGAAAATACCTGGAGCTGCAAAAAATGCAGCTGCAGATATAAATTTGACTCTACAGCACTATGATGCATTCAAGTAAATCCATAAGGAAACAAGGTAAATGGAGAGGAATGGAGAAAAACAGCCAAACTTGATGAACACCTGGTAGCTTTTTAATTCCACAGCAAATTAAGATATAGGGTTGCTTTGGTCTAGTAGGTGTAGGAGACATACCATTCCACTGCTTCAAGGGACCCTTTCCAAAATGGGCTTGACAACGTGTTCCTGTATGTTTGTTTCATTCATAAAGCTACAGAGGATGGAGTGGTGGTAGTGTTGGGCTTTTCTGCTGTTCTTCGTGTGAGATAAAGATTGTTATTCACTGTGGAAATTCCTTAGGGCTTGCTTTAGGAAATAAAGCACAGAATTCATTGTTCCAGTAAAAGCTCATCATATGTATTTCTAAATCTAGGGAAACATGTCCCTGCATCTCATATTGGGAATTTGGGGTTTCCCTCATTGCAAGATTTGGGGAGCTTTTAGTTCTTCATAAATGCCATAGTGAACCTTGCAAGTAAAGCAAGTATTTTGACATTGAGTAGTGGAAGTGAAACGACTCGGATGTGAATTTATTCTGCTGATAGGAAAGTATTTTGATATAAAGTTTCTCACTGGTATGATTTACTTGTTTTAGTTTCATATGTGTAAGGTAGTTACCAATATTAGGTGAGAGCATCGTATTCTGTTCTTGTATGAATCTTATAAGCAGGTGGTTGACTGGTAAAAAACAAACAAGCTTTAAAGCTCCAGTCAATTAGCCTTGGTATACAAAGGAATTTTTTCATACTTGTTATTTAAAAAAAAAAAAAAAAGAAAAAGACAAGCCTCTCCTCTGAGAGGTTGCTTAAGGAGTATCTCTTAAAAATACTTTAAAAGTATTTCCTAAAATGTAAGTCTCTCCTTTTAAAAAATTTGACCAAAAGCACTGGTGGATGCAGTTATGATTTTGATTGGCCTGTATAGCTTGTCATGTCAGGGTGATTTTGATTTGAGGCTTTTGTACCTGGTGACAATAAAGCTATTTAGTGTGTTTGGCATAAGATAAACATTTACTCCTGTAACATTTAGATACAAGTGCCTGGTTGCAGGGATGGAACACATCTGCCTTCCGCAGGTCTGAGTATGCAGCTATGTTTGAGTGTTCTAGGCTTGAACTTCTTTACCCACATGTTCAAAAAGATACATATAACGCAGTATGTGATAGGTAACTGTGTTTTCTTTCTTACCAAGGATACAGTACTTTCCTCAGGAGGCAGAATGTAAGCTGAAATTATTCTAGTGATGTGAACATGCACAGAATTCAAATTGGGATATGAGTTGATTAAATAAATAACCTGACAGAGTAGAATACTTGATCACTCTTGATATTAAATTTCAGTTTATAAATAAAAGATAGAGTTAATAATACTTATCTTATGATCTAAGAATTGAAGTGAGGCAAGAGCTGTGTGGAGACGTATGATATGAGATATGTGATATACTTTAAAAAAAAAAGTTTCTGGGAGTACTATTCATCTGCTAATCAAAAATAAAATTGATATTTTAATAAATACCAAATTAATACTAAACTATAGGGATCTGGCCACCTTTTTTTGTTACTGCTTCTAATATCTTCTACCAGTGTTTATAGGCATGTATAACACACAATGCTCACGTCTGTAGTGTACTTGTTACATCTGTGAATGATGTATTGAACTGTTAAAATATATCCTAAAATTCTCTGGCCTTATGTAATGATTGTATTCCCTGTTGGCTAACTGTGATAAGCTCAGCTGAGCATTGAAGAGCAATTAAACTAGACGAATTACATTTACTCCAGCCAAGTCTCAATCCCTTTTGCAGAAGTACTGGAAGAGATGTAATAAGCAAGCTACTATAATTGTCCGTGGATCATTCAGGGAGCCATTTGGGCCAAACTGAAAAAATCAGTTGAAGTACCATCCATTTTGTACAGCTCAAGCAGGGGATGAAGCTCTACCCATTCAGCTGTCCACTTGCTTTCTGGTAGGTTTGAAGAAGTTCAGAAGTCTCTAGTTTCTTTGAAGCTTCAATAGTATATAATAGTTCCTGAGGCTTGTAGCACCATGCTTATTTACAACACTTTACACTATCTTTTCAGATAAAAACCTTGCAAAGTTTGTTTATATCCTAGCATCATGTCCTAGCCCTTGTAGGACAAGTTTGTCTCTGATGGCCACATCTCAGAGCACTCCAGAGCTGCTGCTGTGATGGAGAGTGCCCTGGGATGTCTGGGGAGGGAATTCACTTTGGACTCCATCAGCTATCAGCTATAATTGAGTGATGTTTCAGGTATGGTTTTGGGGGGTTATTTGGATCACTTGAAAATTGAAAACATCAGGAAGCCAGACTTGAGATTAATTCTTGGGAATGAAGAATAGTTATGAGGTTTTCAGCTTTTTCCTTCCACAAATCAAGGGCAGACCTGTGCAAATCTTGCCAGACATGATGGTCATATATTACATAAAGCAACACTGCAGGAGAGCTGGGCCTTGAACACTTTATCATGAAGCTTTTTGACAATGGTGTATCTAACATGCCTTCATTTTTTTTCTCTGTTTTGTATGCCTTAAAATGATAAGCTTTTTTTGAGAAATGCAGAGCTAAGAAACATAGGGGTAACATGTCATAAAACTGCACAACTCCTCAAATGAGTCTCTTTGCAGGATCTTGAAATGTTATAGATATTGGACATAGTTGTTTCCTGAGAGATCTTTTTCCTGATTCTTGTACAGAAAAAGTTCATTCCAGTAACACTGTTAACTCAATAGAATTGAGAAAGAAAACATTTGGATAATATTGATAACGTGAGAGGGTTTGGGTTTGATTCTGATTTTCAAACCTGCTATAATAGCAAAAAAAACCAACCCACCACCACCAATAAAAAAATCAATGGAAACTAAATGGGTACTTCTGTCTGAATATACTTTTCATAAACGTATCAATAAGTGAATTGAATGTCATGGAATCCTATCTATACTAAGTGCAGAATCACTCCTCTATGGAAACTTTATGCAAACTCTGCCATGCATACACGTCACAAGGGAGGTACAGGAATGAGTCTGAAAAGAAAGTTAAAAAGTTTAATACCCTATTCTGCTCTCATCTACAGAGCTTCTGGGTGTTCCTACCTTTTCTTCTTCTGGTTTATTTGTTGAAAATTCTTTGATTCTCCTAACATTTTAAATGCTTGGATTATATGTCAAAATTATCTTTTAGATAGCTTGGATTTTCTCTGGGCAGCAGTCCACATGCTGGAAAGAGATTTTTTTTCACTAAAAAAAAATTGTTTTTGAGTAAGAATATGTAGTTCTCATTGATTTCAAATATCATGCACAGGCAGCTTTATCAATGCTCTGATCCTGAAGTACCACAAAACAGGTTGTGTACACACGTACATTTTCCAGGTGCAAACATCTAGCTCTTCTAAACTGAGTCTAGCACTTGTGCCTTGGTTTGCTGCTGGACATACTAAGGCAAAAGCCAGGAATTGTGGCTCTTCAGTAGGGCAGAAATTTAATCTTAGGTGTAAAAATGATAGGAAAACTGGGTAGTTGATACTATTACTGTCTGATTCTTGCCATGTGAATATCTGTGATATTTTACTAAAAAAATAGCTCCCAAGAGATTTCACATGTGTTCAGTGTGAATCCTTAAGCTTGGATTTGTCTTTTTTTCACTCCATTCTTCAGCATATAATTTTCATCTCCATAACAGTTCTAGAAATGCAAAATATACGGAAGACCTTGCACACTGCCATATGCTATGTCTGCGTCTCTTAAAATAAAAGTGTGGCCTAAACAAGTGGTATACCTGACATTCATTTGTTATAATTTTTCTCTTAATGCAGTGTATTTCCTACTGCATTGTCTCAAAGACTTTGGAACTATAACATTAATAAAAAGAGGAAGCTAGGAAATGAAATGAAGCCTTGCAAATAAAAATGAACAGAGCAGTGTAATCAGTTTAGAGACAGAGGAAACAGTTGTGACTGTTATGCAGACAGGCATTAGTGTACATAGCTGACATAAAGCAGGAGAGAATTCATTGCATAAACACACAGCTTTGTATCTATTAGTGCTGAAATGCTTGCTACATATGTAGTGAGAAGGCTCAACCTTCTAAGAGGTTAAAATCATGAGCTATTGAATTAGAAATGAATTCTAGTTTGAGCACACATCCGAAGTTGGGCCTATCCCTCTCTAGAAGGCATTAGTAGTTCTGCATGTTCAGAGGATTCTGTGTTTTTGTCTTGAGGAGGCTAGTCATTATTGCGGGGGAAGATTGAGATAAGATTCGGATTTTGCCTTCTACACCATTCCTTCCTGATCTCTGCAATGTGCATGTGTGTGTACTAGCTCTGAGTAGAATTGCTCCCTACTTCTCATTCAGCTGTGAGCCAAGTGGAAGGGGAAACAGGTGACTGCTTTTGATTCTTTTATTTGTGTTATGAACAATGTATCCCTTAGAACACACAGATGAGATATGATATAGACTTGTAGAAATATGTTCAGAGGCACGAGAAAGGATTCAATATGGCCTGTAAAGGTTGTGAAGGTCTTGCCTCTTGCTAAGATAACTTGCAATCAGATAATTTTTTGTAATTCTTTTTTTGACTGGATACATTTGTTCAAGCTGTTGCAAATACTTTTTGAACAAGTGAGTCAATTCCAAGTGCAAGTAAGCCATCTTTGGTATTTTTGGCTTAGTCTCCATATGTGGTCTGTTACATTAATGAACTAACATGAAGAAATGTAGAAGTCAATATTTTATGCTAATTTTCTGTAGCACATCTACAGAATTCTCTTCCATTTATTGCTGGAAAACCAAAATATGTTCTTGTATGTCTCTGTTTTAAAATTTTATGTTCCTTGGGGACTGTAAAGTTTCTTCTTTTTGAGTGGTTAAGTTGAAGCTTGGTCAATTTGTAAGAAAGTTAGTGTCATATACATATCAAATAGATTTATCCTTATGAAGCAAGAGTTATGTACTTGGAAATGGAGAGAATCTAGTACAGTAGATTACAATTATGTGCATTAGTGATATATTCATGGGTACTTCCTTTGGTATTTCTCTGCTTCTCTAGTTATAGCTGGATTTTGCCAAGACAGAGTGTAGCTAATAACTAAAACCTCAAAAATGTTCAGCCTTCAGCAAAATATATAGCTTATAAATTTCACACGGGTCAGGGAACATTTTTTTTCCTTGTGAATATCTAGGAAAAGTCAGGAATTGCAATTCCTTAAAGCAGTCATTTTCTTGTAGCTCAACGTAAATTTTTAATAGACATTCTGAAAAAGTAGGACTTAACAAAGCTATTTTTTCTGTGATGCATTGATAGCCAATCTATAAAAAATCTTTGAGCTGAGACTCAGGTAGGGGGTAATAGAAAAAACAAATAAGCCTGTGATGATATAGTGCAATATATTGAAAAATGATTACTAGATTAGAAGTGCATACTTACAAAAATCAGACTAATCAATTCAAACAGACATAAAACTATTGAAGACACAGCTAGTTTACTTATATTTAGATTTCTAACATAATATAAATATAAATTCAGATTTTAAACATGGATGGACATTTAGGAATTCTCTTTCCTTGGCCTGTGGAAGTTCCGTAAGTTCCATATGGATAAATTCCACATGTGTTGCTGAAATGTGTGTTGAACTTCAGCCAGTAGTTTAAGATCATGTTGAAGAAAATATTTCTAAAAGGTTTCAGATGAAGAAAAGTATTTGAGAGTCTACAGAGGGCAGGAAGGTTGATTGGTAGGTCTGAGGATCAATACCAGAACTGTTTTTTCTTTGGGGATTTACTTTGACATTTGTTTTCATTGTGCAGTGTAATCCCCAGAAGCCAAAACTACTCTTGTTATAAAATGTCCCTATAGATAATCCATGAAAATCTCATATGAATATCAATTTTTACTAGACTCAGTCTCTTAAATCTTTTCCTCTTTGTCATAATTGGTAGGCTGACAGAAGTGACTCAGTGTTCTGTGCTGTGTTCTTTTAACCACTTATAATATAAAAAATGTTCAGTAGGTAAAACATTATCAGAACAACTGTTGTATGTACTTGTCATGTCCTTTCTTTTTTTCTAAAGTATTACATTATATCTGTATGTACAAATATCATTAAGTTCGTTTTTAGAACTACCCCTATTTATTACTTGTGGATTTTTAACCAAGCACACAGTATTATAGAACGTTATGTATATTTATTAATGCAACATTTGAATTATTATGGGGACTTTCAGAGCTTCCCATGTCAAAGTCTGAATACTGACTTTCTGATCTTTCTTGTTTTTTAAAGCTAAGTCAGAAACACATTTTTCAGTGTTGTCTAAGTAACATTTATTCAATGACTTCAGTACCCAAGAACAGAACCTGGCCATCTTGATTTGCAAACAAACTTAGATTTGTATGTTCTAGTATATTTAGAAACCTGTGAACTGCAATTATTGACAAGTATTTCATGTTTAGATTAAACAACAGTTATTTCTACTATGTGCTTTAATAAATCATTTGTTATTTGGAGAGGGCATATGTGAAGAGGCACTAGAAGAAAAAAATCCCATTGGAAAAAAAAACAAACTTGCAACAATAGGAAACAGGAAAAATTTNCCCATGTTTGTGTAATAACTCACACATGTGGGACTCCTGTAGTCCCCAGGGGGCAATCACATTCAACATGCATCAAAAGAAACATTTCAGTTAAATCAACTCTCCCTACCCAGCAATAATTACCACAGGTTTACACTGAGATATAGTTGCAAAAGGTTAGTCAGTAGGGCATCTGCAAATCAAGTCATATGTCAACTCTACATCAATAATCTCATTATAATAGATGTTAGTATTTCAGCACATGACTGTCCAATATAGCAATCCATGTATAGTTCATTTTTAACTTTAACATTGACTTATAGCTTGTCTAATATTTTACTAACTTATGTATTTAAACACCCTATATTACATAAATTATAATCAATGACAAAAACAATGATTTAGGTTGAAATTCTGCAAAGTGAAATTGCAATAAAATGACTGACCCTATTTGTATAGCTGTCTTCAACATAAGATGAATATAGGAGGGTTTAACCCTGTAATATAAAAGCAGCACAATGAAAATTTGTATGAGTGTAGATTTTCCAATTTAGGCATTGCTTAAAATATTACCTAGAATCTTTTAATTTTCATTTTTTCCCAAATAAAAGAATAATATCTCTACATAGTTTGTTATATTTGTAGCTTATCAATGAGCTAGAACACTTTATTTTTTATTAAAAGTTTGATAGCCTGGATGAAAAAAAAAGTAAAAAGGTTTTCAAAATCTTCCTTGCGATCTGCATAAACTGAGCTCTGCTCTCAGCTAGTTTCATAATTTGTTCTTGTACACCTGTTAGTAACCTGTGCTAGCTGTTGTTGCTGTTTGTCACTCTCTGTAGATCATTTTGGATAGCATGCAAGTCTGTTACTAATACATCTGGTCAGTAACAAAGTTCTACACGAGGTGAGCCTAAGTAGAATTATTTTGGTTGGTTGTTAATACGCCAGATTTATACCACTAATCTCTCATGAAAAGTGTTCTATAATAGCCTTCTACACTATTACTTGCAGACTACCTAGTGTTATTATACTGGAAAGTGAAGGGAGGTGAGGGTGCTTCTTTACGTAATCTTGCCTAGAACTCTCCTACCTTAGAAATATTTCTTTAAATTGTTTATTGTAAAAGCATCTTTGTTTTGAGGAGCTTTCATGGGATAGACTTTGTTAGATGATTTTGGGGACCAAATCTCATTGTTCTACATTCCCTACCCCCTTTTTTGAATTGTTTAGTTTTAGTTTAGTAGAATTTAGCTGACACAATTAATGATGGTGGAATTGATAATTCAGGGGAAAAGGAATTGATTTTCAAATCTCATGATCTCGGATTTAAAGAAAAATTACGTCACCTTTAAGT
>VXAA01003750.1:392799-441872 GCA_013399115.1 Anseranas semipalmata | reverse complement strand
TTTTTTTCTGTGGCACTTGTCATAATCGTTGATAGGAAAAAATGAACAAAATTGAAAATACTGATGTGATGTAGGTGAACTATGAAAGTGTTAACTTTGAATATTAAGAAACAGAGTTATGCACAGAGAGCAGAGATTTGTGTTTCAAAGGGTATGGAGAATTTGCCATGTGTGGATGAGCAACCCAGCTGGGTTCTTTATCAAAGAGATCCCAATTTGCAGCCTTCTAAAAGATGCACTTTGAGTAGTTCTTTGTATTTCTGTGGATATTTTAGTGACATTAATTAGAAATACTTTTACAAATGCATTTCTTCTTTATTAGGGTGGATTTTTTAACACAATATAATTTGGTATCAGAGTCATATTTCTTTTCACAGTTATATATTGGCATATTGAAAGAAGCATTTTACACCTACTTTTTAGTTGTCACATAGCTTTGTCATATTAAGAACTACCATAATTTATCTATCTAGAAGCTATAGCAAAGATAAAAAGCCAGGTGTATGTGACCCTCCCCCTACCCCTTTTTTTTAAACTTCAAAGGGAAATTATAACAATGAGGACAGTGTGTCACATGAGTGCTGCAGTCCCTTCATTTTGAATAAAGAATTTTGTGTTTTCCTGCGTATGGGGTGAATTCCTGGCTCTAGTAAAGTTAATGGGAATTTTGCCACTGCCTTGTCAGACAAAGATTTCTTACATGAAGAGAAAAATAATTAAAAAAAAAACCAACCCTGTGCAGACAAAAAATAAACTTAGAAGGTCATTGAGAAAGCAGATCTCAAGTACAAATGGAAACAGTCCATTGTCATTCATCATTTACATCTGATCCGTTGATGGGAATTATAATTTGTGAGAAAGTCCTTCCACAATTAACTGTAGGGTTTGTCAAGATTGGCTTTACTGTTTGGGTGTTCTTTTATGAGAGCATTTGGCTGCCAAGTCCTAACAAATATAATTACTTCTGTTCATACAGCTATTAGAAAAGACTGATAGATGCCTGCTGTCTGGTTCTCATGTTTTCAGCACAGGGATTGATCCTGTATGCACGATGACTTTGTTGACCTTTTTCTTATGAAAATGATAAACACTAAAATAATGTTACGAACACGATAACTGGTATCTTAAACTTTGTTTTTTTTTTCTTTTCTCTAAATGTGAAATAAAGCATACCAAAAGAATACTAGAAAAATAGTGTATGAAATCTCACCTAATAGCTTCCTACCCAGAAAGCTTTGCTGTGAATATTTATAGAATACAGATTTGTGTTGATAGTGTAAAACATGAGCAGTCTAGTCTATATGGTAAAAATATATATATATTTATTTTACAAGTCATAGAAGCAATGCCAACCTTATTTCATCTTGTTATGAAGTCTGTTCAATCCTATCTGCAATATGAATAGGGATTAACAACTCACTGTATTGTGAAAGCAAATAAGGCCCTCCCCAGAGGCCCAGAGGGAAGACACTGACATTCTCCTGTCTTAAACAACTGAGGGAGCAGTAGAAAAAATAAAATAAAAATCTTTGTACCATCCATCAGTCTGTATATTCCCTAAGGCCCATGCAGAACGTGACACTGTGGATTGTATTGTAGTATTGGCAATAAATGTCCAGTAAGAATTCAGAGATAAGGTGTCAGAATAATCAGGTGACCTCTGTTATTTTGGTGAACCAGCAAAAGCTTAGAAATTTCCATGCCAGCAATTTTCTCATTTTTGCTCAGATTCAGATATCTGGATAAAGATATCCTAAATTCATTGTGTAAGGATGTGAATTATCAACTAAACTCGGCTGCCTGACATAAGCGAACTTGTGTATTGTTGTTTCAAGGTGCTCTATTCCAGTTGTCAACTGCAAGTTACATTCTTTTGTGACCTAATTCAAATGTGTATAAAGTACTATTAAATTAAACCACTTACTGAATTACCTAGTAGACAGTCAAGTGAAGCTATCTTAAATCCTGAAAATCTTTCATAAGAAGTAATAGAGAAAGTACCTCATAATTGTTGTTCTGGATGACCCTGCTAATTGTGATTTTCCCCATTCACGTAGCTGTGGTACTTCAAAAAGCACAGATGCTTGGGGACATACGAAGAATATTAACGCAACTTCCCAATGCAGAATTATCATGAAATATTACTCCCATGGTCATAATAGTGGAAGCAGGCACTGTACACAAATATTTTGATACTAATGCTGCTGCTGGTGGTAACGAGATGAGCTGCAGCCAAAGTTATGGGGGCTCCGGTAGGCAGGGCTGGGGACAGGGGTGGGCACAGGTGTCCTCTGGGCATTGCTGGGGCTGTGGGCCTGGGGCTGAGCTGAGATGGGGCCCTGGGGCCTGTAGGCAGTGCGGGGGGGGAAGGCTCAAGGTGATGCCAGTCAGGGCCCTTAAGGCCTGTTGGTGCCCTCAAGGCCCTGATAGCAGCCTTGTTCTGAGCCAGCTGTGTTCTTCCACCTCATGGAGGTCTGGGCTTGGAGGGGACTGGCCATGAAGTGACTTATTCATGTGGGATGTCACTGGGCTGTTACAGGGGACAGGGAGGTGGCATGTGGACTTGGAGCCAGGTCAGCATCACAGCAGGGACACAGCTGAGAGGGAGTGGGGTGGGGAGGGGGTTGCTGTTTGAGGCTGACACTGAGAAGCCCCCCCCTTCAACTTCCCTCTCCACTGAGAGGGCTCCCTGAGCAGCCTGGGGCTGGGCAGGGGGTGGGCTGTGGGGAGGTCAGAGCCCAGGCCCTCAGGAGGAGGGATGCGGCTGGCCTACATGACACAGGGCTGCAGCAGGTTGGGGCTCACCACCAAGCCGTGGTGTGGGCCATTTGTCCCCTCAGGGACCGGGCACAGGGCCCCCTGGGCACCAGCGATGCCCTCATGAGCAGGCCCAGTTCCACAGGATCTCAACATGGCGGGCAGAGCTGGGTGCTGGCAACAGGGTCCCTCCACAGTCCTGGGCATGGCTAGTGATGAAGCAGGTCAAGAGGCCATCAGGGAGCCCAGTCGGGAGGGACAGGAGACAGGGACAGAGGCAGGACTGGGGGTGATGGGCTGCCATGTACCCACAAGCTCCACCCAGGACATGAGATACCGAAAGCTGAGGGCCAGCCTCCATCCAGGGAACAGGGATGGAGACAGGTAAACCTATAACGTAGTTCTGGCATAGATATGGTGTATTATGTAAATTGTTGCCTTGACCTTACTGTTGGTTTGACCAAGTTATTTTACACAGAAAACTTTTGGGGAAAACAACAACAAAAAACAGTAGGAATCCTTCAGTCTCTAAGAAGTGCTGAAAAACGAAGACATTTTGGAGCCTCTTTTCTCTGTCTCCACTCCACTGTACCCTTTACCACTGAGGTACATCTCAATTGGAAATATCACTCAAATACAAAGTATAAGGTTCAAGATCACAAAAGGGAATATGAGCTGTTCAGTTGTGTGTAAAAGCAACGGTTTATTTTAAAATAGTTGAATCATTCAAACCATTTTAAATAATTGAAGTATTGCTATATGCTATATTTATTGTTCCAGTCTTTTACAATGAAGGGCTATAAGATTAATATTTCTACTTGAAATTTCTGAGTAATGAATAAATAGTTTAAATGGATAGTCTTTAAATACACACATATATATAAATCCAATATATAAAAATGCTTCTAGGCTGGTAACCTCAGTTTCTCTAGAAAGGGTCTCCATTTTTAAAGATGTGCTCCTTCCTGTAGTGATTTATTTACTTCTCCAGGATTAATGGTGTAATTACATGGTTTGGTGCACAGGTATTAAATTCTTCTTCACAGCTTATACTACATGTGCAATGTACATGTACATCTTTTTTCTAACCCAGATATGGATAAAGCAAGCATGAAACTCTCTTCTAGCAAGGTGTTGGAAAGTCTAGTATCTCTAGGCTGTGTGATTGTTTTGTGGTTGTGTGGTGGTGTTTTTTTGTTTGTTTTGTTTTTGTTGTTGTTGTTTTCAAATTTATTGTTCCTAAGACTATTTCTTGAGTAAAAACAGCTGGCCAGATATTTCATATAGTGATTGAAAGTCAGTAAACCAGGCAGAATGTAACTATAGCATTTGTGCTTTAAAGGAAAGCATAATAATAAATTCAGTGAGTTGGGACAAAAGACTTATCTGAAATGTTTTTCAGAATATTAGGATGCTGTGGTATGTGATTCAGTATTTTCACGAAAATTTTAGATGTTTAGCGCTGAACATGTGTTCAGAAAGAAAAAAGAACGTTTCCACTACCTTTTAAGTGTAATAACTGTACAAGATCTGTATCAAACTAGGTCTATAATTTGAATATATGAGCTTGTATATACTATTATGAATCCTTAATATCATGAATTTATTGACTATATTATATATATATCTTGTATAAATTATTCAGACTACTTCCATTCATGTAGAAGAAGTTATCAATTATGAAAAAGTATTTTAACTTTTTTTTTTTTGTCCTGGAAGGAGTACTTTTTGGGAGAATTGATATTTGAAATATCAACAAATGGAAGTTTGTTTGAAAGCATGAAGTTTCTGAGGCTTTTAGCCTCAGTGACATTCAGTATATCTATATTGCTGTTAATTTTTTTCTGCAATCTGAAAACTTATTCCAATATTAAAAGTATATAAATCTAAAATTTAACCCAATATTTTATTTTTATTCTGATTTGCAATTATTCAATTTGCTGTCAAATGTTGCTTTGTCAACAGATTTTTCATGCTTCTGTGTCATTGAGAGACATGGCAATATTTAGCTTGTAACAAAAATAATATGGAGGTTGTATTTATTTCTCTACACTTTCTCAGACATAATTTTTCGTAAACTTAATTAACATTGGGACAAAACCTTATCTTTATTGTTTATATCTTTAAAATGAGCAAAATATCTTTATGTTGGCAGCATCCAGTATTGAGTACCTAAGGAATATTGATTTGGTGAATCCATAGGTATTAACAATCAACACATTCTCATTCTTCATAAACCACTGAAACATCCTTGACAGATGTCCCATTCAGAGAACCTTTCAAGTTCTCTCTTTTCTTTGTGTGAATGAAGGTTCATGATTCACAAGGTAATGCCGGAAAGAAAGCAAAATACAGATTTTGTTGCCAACCACTGTACAGCTGTGGTAACTACTGCTGATATTAAATGCTGACACTATACACTCTGTGTTGTCTATGGTGGTTTAATATTTTCAGTCAAATAAAGAAGCTGAATACTAGCCTGTGCCAAATAAATAAAATGAACATGAAATCTGGTTTAAAAATTGGGAACTAAGAGTGATGATGTAGCATTTGACGTTTTACCTGCATTCACTATGCATTCTGGAACTACCAGAACCAAGAAATATATTACATCTGTATTTAAAATAAAATAAAAAAAAAAAAAGGAAAGGAAAGAAAGAAAATAAACTATGAAAATAAGGAAGTTGGTCAACAAGAAATGAAAAGGAGTCAAAGGAGTAAAAGCTTTACAGGCATCATGAAGACTATTTAAAGAAAATTATATTGCCACAGAGGAAATGGATACCATTTATCAAAAATTGCTTTAGGAAGACCAAATGGAAAGCTGTGAAAAGCAACAACAACAACAAAGTCTGTTCTCTCTATTGGTTTCTTATTTTTTTCTATTTTATTTGAGGCCAAGGTTGCAGTTCCACCTTCAGTAATCTCAGTTTTGATAAAACTTTCTGGTTGAAGATGCCACTCAGTGGCAAAAGATTTAATCTTTTGAAAGTGAAACCTAGGATAAGAGTAAAACTTTTGCAAAATTTTCTGTAGATGAGTCTGAGACTGGGAAATGAGATTCACATGAAAAATGAGAATCAGGTGAAATGCAGCATCTTCTCCAAGACCAACGAGTATTTCTTTGATTGTGCCTCTCTGCAAATCTGTAGGAAACTGTACAGTAGAAAAAAGAACAGTAAGAGTCTTTAAAAAAAAAGGAAAACAAATGTTGGGAGGGAGACCGTGTTGCAGAATAAGAAAGCCAGTAAAACATGAAGCTATGTAATCATGTTACTAAATGCAGTACTGATGGCAAAAAGCTTAAATGTTACAGGGACAAGCGTAGTGAAAAAGCTTATGCTGAACAGAAGAGAACATTTTGGCAAACTCAGGCTGATTTATGATGGTAGGAGGAACTCTGTGGGTTTGCATGGTTTTGACCCTAAACCTGCAAAAATATGTTGGATTTGGCAAAGTTTCACTAGGAGCTTTTGGCTTCCTTTAAGCCCAGAAGTCAAAGCAACGTTTGGGATATGAACCAAAGCCAAAGAAAAGGTTTGGATGAACCGTACATACCATAACAGCCAAGTTTCACATAACTCTAATTATCATAATAGTTTTCCCCTTTCTTTGTTTCTTTACACTTTTTGCCAGAGCCGCTTTTCTATTTCTGACTGTAAGTGGATGGGAGTCTATATACTCAGTAAAGGTCTTTGTACTGTATGTGTGTAAGGAGATGAGAAATGAGAGCTCAAAGGTCATCTCATTTTTGGATTACAGCAGAATTTGAACAAAAAGGTTATAGGTACCACCTGAAATGATGAGATATCTTTGTGTCTATTTTTGAAATATTGTATCTTTGGTGGAAATGATAATATTAGATATTTGACTCTCCCTGTGTATTTCAGAATATGAAATGACATAAGGCATCCAAAGCTCTGAACAATTTAAGAAAAAGATATAGTTCAGCTTCTTTCTACCACTTATTAACAAGTATCTCTTAGATTCTGGTAATGTAAATACTGTTTTCCATGGAGACAGCCGTGTCTGTACAATAAATGGTGCATGTTCTGCATCTCATTTGGGTGTCATGAAACTGAGGGATACGATATGTTCAAGCTGCTGGTCTGAGAAAGCGTCTCAAATCCATGGTCTTTGTATGCATGTCAGTTACTATGCATGTGGAAAATGATAAACATACCGTATGGGATTTGGGAACTTAAGACTATTGAATTCCTCTCCGATTATTTTTTCTTACCTTGTATGGTCAAATCAAAAACATATTATTCTTCACATTATTAAGGCGCCATGTTTGTGGCCCCGTTTATAAGGTTACAAAACTGATTATACTTTAAGATTCTCTTTGGCCTAAAAATTTTCCTGGTTACCATGCTGCTATTTAAAAAAAAAAAAAAAAAAAGTGAGGTAGGTGAGGGATAGTTTTTGAATTACAGAGTTTTGAAAACTTCAGATCTAATCTTAGCCAAATATTACTCAGCTCAAAGAGCTGAGTTTAAGCTTCTGTTTGAAAACTTAGTGTAACAGAATTTTATTGTATGCATCAGGAAGATGTTACCTGGAAAGAACATTTGCAGTCTTGACAATATCACGATTATATATGCAGTTTCATGATAGTTTTATTTTTAATGTTGGCTTTGTAGACTGGACTAACTTAGTATCCTTAGCTAAACTGTTGTTTATCTGAAAATTGTTTAGTGTCTTCTTTTCCACTTACTATCACATAATGACACAAATCTATTCTTACCCCAAAATTGAGATTTGTTATGCCATTTAAGAAAGAGGAATTTGCATTAGGTTCATAATTCATCTTAGAGATCTATTGTGAAGCGATCATTTGCCTTTAGTTCATTAAAAAGAAAATGGAAAAGTAGTGCTCACAGTAGACTATGGAGAGAGGAACCTGTTGCTACTAGGGGAGGAACTAGAAAACAAAGCTCCTTGAAAAGCATAAACTCAGGAATTGAGGGGAGGAGGAGGAAGCATAGATTTTGTTACTCTATGAATGCTGCATAACCAACCTAATTTCTCTTTTTCTACTTGTTTTGAAAGCAAGAACTGTATATCCCAAATGCATTGGAATGCAGTGCTTTAGCTCTTATTTTGTCCCCTTCCCATGGTAAGTCAATAGCTGAAAGAGATTAGGGAGAGACACTGTTTCATGCTATGTGCATCTCCTCTGTGGTTGAACTCTCTCTGTAGAGAGAGTTAACGTAGACTGTTTTTACTTGGATTTCATGTATGCTGTCAATCGTTGATATATACTTGGACTGTGTGCAAGTTTTTCTTTTTTCTTTTTCCCAGTAAGTTTCTGCTGTAACTAAGAATAAAAAAGCTGGAGGTATGTTTCCTTTGCTCTGTGATCAATTTTGTAAGTGAAGATTGGATAAGTTTTTCAGCAAGAGATCTGAGTGGAATTTGTAAGCAGTGGGGATTCAGCTGGGTAAGGTTTGTTAGTTGTGGAATTCATAGTTATTTCTTGTCATGACAATGCTACAGATTTTTCTTCTAGACATGTCACCCTGACGTTGAAGAATGTGGGGAAAAAAAATGAGATTGCACCCTTGTTTTATGTCCTTCTCAGCATCCTCTTCTCCAGGGCCAGACAGCTGAGAAGAAGGTTCTACATTTGAAGTCTGTATGTGGATTGACAAATGTGGGAAAGGCACCTGTACTCTTAGACTAGCACTTCTAACAGTTTTGTCCAGTAAAAAGAAAGTCAGCGAGGTGTTTCACTGGAAACTATACAGAAAAGAAGAGTCGGGCACTTAGTATTGTAGTGTTGAGGAAACTGGGATAAAAGTTTCTGAAGAGATATTGAATACTAGAAATACATGGGTTGTATATGAAATCTCAGGCTATCAACAGACAGGCTTTTAAAATTAATTATTTTTTAACTTACAGAAATACCTACTGTAAACAATGAAAATGTCTTTTTCTTCGTGAAAGCACTAATTAGAGCACTGATAGAAATCTGCAGCTTTTTGATAGTGGGCTTAATTCTGTCCAGTGTGCTTGGCTGAGAAAGTTAGTGGCTAATAGCGGAGTCGGGAATGACACGAAGAATCAAGATTTCTGTACTTCATATGAATTTATCTCATCATTTGAGATAGGAATTAAGGAAATTGGATGGAAGCTGTTATATAGTCCTTTTGCTCATTGTACTTAGTAGTTATAGCTACAATATTAGCTTAGAAATGAGATAAAGATATACATTTGGCTGTTGGGTGGGTGAGACAACATACCAGAGCTGATTGGATTCCTTAATGTTACAGCCTGTGGACCAAAAATTTTATGGATGGGAGCCACAAAGCTTATACCTTGGAAGGTGAAATGTAGGGAGGTAGAAGAGAGGCTCTTGGGATTGTTTACCAAATAGGAAATGACTCTATCTCTAGGGGGTCTGTGGGTGAGTTTGAGTTAGCCATGGAGCTGACATATAAATCAATCTCGTGATTTTAGCTGGTTCTTTTCCTTCCTTAGCCAGAGATTCAGATTACCCAGCTGTATCCCTACTGTAAAGCACTGTTATCAGTTGTGTAATGAAACCCTATCACGGGAACTTTATTTGACCTATCCACTAGACATGTGGCTCAAGGGTCACAGTCTGGCAACCCTTTTCATATACAGCCAAAACATGGCTTAGCATAAGAGAGATAAGCAGGTATAAGCCTTAACAAGTATCTGTTTAAAGACAGTATTAAAGAAAAAATCAAGAAAACTCATATAACTAAAGAACTAAGCATCTGCTGCCTTTAGCAAGCATGAATCTAGATTTGAAGTTTAACTGAAGTAAGTCTGATCCATGAAAATGAGAGGACATCTCCCTGCTTTCTTAGGTCCTTGAGATATGCTGAGCAGAAATAAAAAAATATTTCTTTTAATATCTAGAAAACATGGGGTTTACAGGAAAATTTATTTGATCACAGAAAAAAGGAGTTAACAGATATCTATCATCTTGAGTATTTCATGTTACTTGAGGAAGGAATGATAGGCTTCATATAACAATCAGAATCCACGCTAACGGAGTTGTTGAGAACTTTGTCACAGCCTTTAAGAAAGGCAGAGTTAATGTTTTAATGAAAGTTAGGGGAACAATTGTTCCCAGAATGATTCCGAGACTGAAAAGGTGAACAACTTTCTTCTGCTGGACCATAAAATTTCTGGTTGAAGGCAGTGAAATTATTAGGCAAAAGCTGAAAACATGAAAAAGGGTTGGAGTACATAGTGAATGATGCTCTTGGGCTGCAAAAGTAAAATGAATGCACAAGGTACTGCCATGTCTCAGAACTTTTAGAGTCATTCAATGCACGAGTAATACTTAAGTAAGGAGGATGTGCTCTAACTGCCGTGCAGAGATACAGGGTCACTTGTTCAATTACTTAGGTAATAGAATAGTAAAATAAGTCTGAGACCCTCGTTCAATCCTTTTGCATAACACCGGCTAGTTCTGTACTTTCTAAAATACTATGAGTTTCTTCATTATTTTTTTTTTCCATCATGCAACAACAGCATATCCTGAACATGAAAGCAATTTTGTGATGTAAGTGCCTTTTTGCTCATAAAAGCCCAGAATAAACTCTAGGCATCAAGGCCCATTATCCAGCCAGCTGGTGTCGTACTTTCCAAGGGGGGGGAAAAAAAGGCAGCTCAAATGATTTTGTTCCATCAGCCATCTCAGCTGAGGTGCCATGACTTGCCGTGACTTTGGAGACAAATGGTTTCTTGAGATTTTAATATGATCTTTTATGTGATCATTACACTGTGAATGTAATGATATGGTGTATATATATATACACATTTTAAATTAGTGTTGCCAAGGAAAAGTGTGTATGCATTGTGCAGCATATTGCGATTTACAGTACAGCATTTCTATATACATTACTGTATCCCAGAGGACCAGAAGTATCTGTCAGTTCTTATCTATCTACTCACAGCTGTATTTAAGCAACTAATACACATTTCTATAAACAACTTGATTTATAGACAAAGTTGGCCACTGAGAAGTAAAGTCTTCCTGAAGGGTAGGAAACATGTCATTCTTCTTCAGTTTAGTGGGGAGATCATAAACTTCCGGCTCCTGTTGTGCCTTTTGGTGTTCAGTAATAACCATTTTGCTCTCCATAATACTTGCAAGTCCTTTTTAATTTATAATATATTTTGTTCTTTCCTAAATATTTATTTTATTTTCATGAAACAGCGAAGTGCTTTTAGTACTTTTTTTTTTTTAGTTACTATCATTAACTCTTTGATAGACTTTCTTGATTTTAAACAGAAGCATAGAGGAATTCAACTTGCACTTCTTTTTCTATTTTGGAATCCTTGGCTGATTAAGAACTATAGCTGTCTGGCTAGGAGTGATTTCTTCACTCTGTGCAGAAGAACAACTGAGTTTTCTTCTGAACATGAATCTTTCTGCGTTTCTGTAAACACTTTTCATCCTGAGATTTTCTTTTATTTGGTTCCGTGTAAGGTTATACATTACATTACTAATGTTCTGAGGCTGAATTAGTGGAACCTGTGACATACCTGTGTGGTTTTTAGATATTTGCCCAGAATGAATATTAGGCTGTGAGTCATGCACAGCAGTATCTTTAATTAACAGGTTTGCAGTTTTTGTGATTGATCTCTGCAGCTTGGGAATTAGTTATACAATTCCACATCACAGCTACCCTCTGTGGATATTATTATAATAATTATGCCTTCCTGATGAATTGAGAATGAGTTGGTGGCAGCAGTATTTTCAAAGAAGGAATCTTTCAGCCTTGACATCAGTCCTTTCCTTCTTTCATGCAACTAAAATCCGTTAATCTTTGTGACGAGGAACTCACACAAAGGATCAGACAGAGATACATCTACTGCATTTTCCTTGTCCTAGTCAGCAGAAAAAAAAATTAAAGTGGAAAATATACAAGAATTAGGGCATGACAAAATAAAAAATAGGTGAAGTATTTTTTTCCTTCAAATACTGTGCCAGGTTCTAACAGTTGATGGTTTTAGGGACTTCTTTTTTGTTGTTCTTTAAAAGATTTGGCATTCATTTTTCCTTTTCTATGGTTTTTAAGCCTGTTGCCTAACCATATCCTTAGATGCCCATAGGTCTTTAGCTGTGAGAAATATTGAACAATAGTTCCCAGTTAGCCTTCTCTATACCATTTATGATCTCAATACTTTATCAATGTATTTTATAAGGTGAAAAGTCCTGCTGAAATTCTGCCCTTTCTCACTGCAGATAGTTTTGAAGAAGCTCTCTTTCTTACATGGGAGAGTAGGTTCTTTTCAAATCATTTCTGGCAAGTCTGGAATGTTTTGTCTAACAATTCTTTCATGCATTTTATGCTAGAAAATAAGATAAATAGGTTTTGTATGTATTATAAAAATACCATAGAGAAATAGGGCTGGAAGGAATGTGAAGGTATGTTCTAGTGTGTCCACAGTACTAAGTGAGGATCAGTCATACCACTGTTATTTCTGAGAAGTTTGTCTAGCTTGTTCTTAGTGACCTTTGTAATAACTTTGTTCGTGACTCATTGTCCGTAGCTATTAAAAGATCTCCAATATCTTAACTCTCACTTTCTATAATTTCAGTGATTTCTTGTCTTATCTACATTGGGCATAACTGTTTTTTTCCTCCTGCTTTGTCATAGTCTGTATCTGAAAATAAAAATCATGATCCTCAGTTTTCTCTTCTTGAAGTTGATGGACTCTAACTCTTTCAATCTTACCAGAGAGGTCATGTTTTCTATTTTTCTTATTGTCCTTGTTGCTTTTCTTTGTAGCCTTTCCAGTTTGTTCGCATCTTTGTGTAGATAAAATTGGATCCAGTTCTCCTGCTGAGATCTTGCCAGCGCCAAAGAAAATAGAAGGATTACTCCTGTATATACATCTTTCTATAGTGTGTTTTTTGCAACAACATGACACTGTTGACTTGTCACCTTAATGTCACAATCCTCTTCTTTAGTAGAAAAAGACAACTTAACCAGTTATTTCTCTTCCTGGATTTGTGGAGCTGATTACTTCTACATGACCTTGCTTTTGTCCCTATTTACATATCATAATTGTTTTTTCCAGTCCTATTCTCAAGTTTGGCAAGATGTCTTACAATTACATTTTTGCTTTACATACTAATGCCACCTACAAATTTATAGTCTTAATATTTGGGGTTATTATTAAAATAATTGAATATCACATGGCCCTGTAAAATCCTGTTGTTAAAACACCATTCTAGTTCACCAGTAGTGAACTGTTGGTGGCACAGTACAATTTCCCGACTAGTTTGTCATCTGTGTTTTGTTATTTCATTTGAATCATATTTTTCTTTAGCTTGCTTATGTGAATAGCTTGAGATTTGTTACCAAATATGGCTGCTACTCTTGTCCTTCAACAAAGCCAATTACTCTGTCATATATATAAAAAAAAAATTGATTAGTTTGACATAACTTTGGAAGTCCACATTGGTTCTTCTAGATGTTTACAAATAGTCTGAAGCAGACTACTTGTTCCAGTAAGTCTCAGAACCAAAACTGACTTATCTCTAATTCTCCAGTCTTTTTTTCTGTTAAGATCAAAATTACATTTGTCATTACCTAGTTTTTTCGTATCACAGCTATTCTTTCCAAGAATTCTCAAAAAGACCTCTATTTTCAACAATGCTGAGATTTCATCAGCCATTTTTATTCTTAGGACAAAATTCACTATCTAGGTAATACTAAAACATCTTAGTATTGTTACCTGTTTTTTCCTCCCACTAACAGTGAGATTTTTCCTTTTTCCCTTAGTGCTACTTGTACTAGGTATTTGGTCACTGCTAACCTTATGCAAAGAGTGATGCAAAAGAGCATCAGCCTTTTGGTCATCTTGGTATAATCATTCAGTAAATTTACAGGTATGTCAAAGAGAGTAAGCCTAATTAACCAAGCTAAGAGTTTAGCCTCACTATTTCTGTACAGCTTTAGTCATTTTGTTTGAGGGTTTATTATTTATGATATTCTTTCAAAAAAGAGTTGCAAATCAAAGGGATGATGTTGTCGCATCTGAGAGAAAATGTGTGAATATTAAGAGTCAATAGGACAGTAGAGAATGCATTTCATAATTGTGATAGTTAAAGATCCCAGTGGGGTTTGGTATCTACCAGCATCCAGTAACTTTAGCACAGACAGGTGGTAAAGGATGAGGGAAATATAGTTGTAGCCTCAGGCAGATACTCAGCTCATGCAGCTGTTTCATGCATTCTGGCAACATGACTCAGTTAAAATCAAATAACATTCCTTATGCCAATATTTCTTACCTGCATATGAAACCAGTTGTCTTTCACTTTGCAAAAACATGATAATTCAAAGAGCATTAAAAAATGTACTGTTTCTCACACAGAATTTATATCTTGCAGCTGCACGCTAATCCAAGTGAAATGGAGTTGAGTTTCACTTTATCAGCCAATCATAACTTTAAACTGTTTTTACAATTCATCGTACAGTTTTTAAAGCCAGATTTAAGTCTGTATATGAAAAATAGTCTACTTGATGTATGAAACCATAGATTAGTCAATATGTATTTAAAGAAGTACTTCAGTAACAACAGAAAAATGACTAGAGAATTTATGGACTAAACTCTGAATGATACACTTGGAATGCAAGTGCTAGGCCATCAGTACAGTCAGGACTACGTATGAAAAGAGTAGCTGAAAAGTATAGTTAATTTGCTCAAATAATCTCTGATCCTGGTACTACTTTACATCTGTCATATTTAGATTATTAGTCTGTCCCATATCCTAGCTTCTTGTTAGCCTTTTTATTTCTGAGAGAAATTTCTGAGAGCACCAAGTGGAAGACAGAGTGTACCTGTTGTGTCCAGGAAAGGCTGAACTTGTTCATGATCAGTTGGGATCATGGAAGAAAATAAACATCTACTTGTGGCTAGATGTGCAATGTAAAGATGCTAGGAGATTAATTTTGCCCTCTCAAGACACCCTTCTGACGATTCAATTGCAGCTCTATTGGGAAAGCTATGTGTTGGTCCCTGTGCCCTATTTAATCTCCCTTTAGGGATTACTATAATTAAAGAATTAAGAACTCTGCATGCTGGGAGGAAAGGAGGAAAATCGTAACCGAGGACTAATCATAACTAGGAGGAAAGGAGGAAAATCGTAATTGTTTTATGGTTTACTGGTGGACTTGGTAGTGTTAGGTTATAGGTTGGACTGGATGATCTTAGAGGTCTTTTCCAACCTAATGATTCTGTGATTCTGTAATGCACATACTTAGCACTTACCTTTTTGTCATACACCAGTGCTCAGATGGTGGTTAACACGCAGACTGTGGTACAGATATGTATAGCCAAAGAATGTTTCATACTTCATCTTCCCTGCCTGAAAGTGTCAGGTGAATCATAAGATATTGATTTGGCCTTCTTACCTAAATTGTCTGTGCAGCTCTAGCAGGTTCAAACAGAGAAATTTTGCTGGGTCAAGACCGTATTTTAACAGGAAGAAAAGGATTAAAAAACTTCCGTTGCCAATAATTTCATCTTTCACACCCATAATATTTAAAAAAAAAAATTTGGTTCTTCTTTAGCAATTTTTTTTTTTTTTATTCTATAAAGGCTTAGTTAACTAACCTTGTTCTAATATGTGCAAAGGGCTTTTCATATTTTAGAGTGTTTTGGTACTTAAGGAATATACAACTACATATACAACTTGTATAGTTGTATGATAAAAGTTACTGAAGTCACTGAGCTCATGACTGTCACAATCTCCATTTATACAACTCATTTAAATATACTCAAACCCTAATGTACTATTTTGCTAACAAACTCTAAGTATAACTTAGAAAAGACAGCTTTTAGGAATAAAAAACTGATGAAGTTTTATGCCTACTTGGTCCTTTAAAATTCTGTTTAATATGCCAGAAACTTTTTAATTGATGCCAGTTGTGATATTTGTCTATTTTTGCTGTCATCAAGCTGTTAAACATATTACTATTCAGCATTTTTGTATGACTAACTCCTTTCCCTTTTCAACTCTTTTTTTTTTTTTTTTTTTTTTTAAGTAACTTCCTGCTATAACAATATTTTCTGGAAAAAAGTCAAGAATACTTAAATACCTTAAACAGGTTTTACAAGTTAACAATTCTACTATAATTATTCTTCAGGCTACCTCTGGCTCCATGGATTTAAGCTATCAGAGTTTACTGTTTTGTGAAAAATATGTTTTACTTTGTTTGGACATGCTTGTCATAAGTTTCTCAGTATATCATTATCCTATAAAACCTCCCACTGGCAGTGTCTGGAAGAAAAAACTATAGTGTAAACTATAGAGGACCTAATGGCAGCTTCCTGCCAACTCTCATTCTTGAATCAACAATGTTTGTTTTTGTTTTTGCTTTTGTGAAAATATGTCACAATCTGGTCTTTCATATAAGTTTGCTAGTTTTATTTATCAGTCTAGTAGAGCATATATCCACATCTTCTACTTTTCCCTACTTTTTCTCCTTTTTCATTCCATGATATCTGTGTTTCTGGTCATACCACCAGTGAGTGTTTGCACACATAAATTATACACCTAAAACCACTCATCACCAGAAAATTTACTGCTTCTAATATCTTTCTCATGAACAGTTGTGTTTATTTCTGAGTTGACTTTGCTGTTAAAGACAGCAATGCTCTTAGCTTTGGTTCAGTTCTTTGTTTTTTCAAGACTCTTATTTTAGATATTACACTGTATTTGGGACCATGTGGGCTTCTAACTGTAAGTCTTTCCTGGGAATATTAAGGTGGTTTTAGTTTATAAATGCAACTCAGTAAAAAGAATAGTGGGTTGCTATCAGTATTAATGATAGTGTTTCTACCCTGCTGAAGCCAATGGCAGTAAGTGGGAGCCGAATATATCCTCCTGACAGAGCATGTAATGGGTGTTTGTTTTTTTCTTTGAAACCCTCTTTGGAGAAGGGGGAGAGCAGTGGCAGGAGGGAGGTTGGTGTCCTTTAAGATAAGGAGCTTGAATCTTCTTTCCTACGTCCAGGAAACTTATGTTACTCAGTTTGGGAAATCTTTTATCTTCTGGGCCTCTTTTTGGCAGCTTAACTACTAACTCTACTTAAGTAAAGTAAAGGCGAGACAGATACTACCGATACTATCTTGGAAAAGCAGATACTCTTTTTTCTTTTTATAAAAAATTTCTTCTAATGTTCTTTGCCAGTAATTTGGTTTTTTTGAATATGAAATGGTTTTGCTTATGTAGTATTACAGCAGAAAAGTAGGTAAATAGTTATTTTTATTACCATATGTTACTATGGATTTATAACACCAAGGGTTACTCTTTTGTAATGGCTGATTTTTCATCCTCTTGAGGTGGATGTTGTATAACATTACATGAAGTACCATGAGATGCACTATATTCACAGTGCAATACAGTAGGATACCAGTTACTCAACCTGTATGACACTAAATTTGTCTGGATGACTCAAAGTTTGTATCATGGGGAGTCACTGTTACAGGAAGACATGTTAACAGTTCATTAGATTCAGCAGGGAAGTTTGGATAACCAGGATCATACTGCGAATATTTAGTTTTTTTTTTTGCTGACCAAATCCATTATATGTAGAAAGGCTATATTTCTCTTTTGTTCATTTATAGAAAGCCTCTTTAATATTACGCTCTCACATGAATTTACAGAACAGATGTTGTATTATAAGCCATTACTTTTGATCTTATGTCATGAACAGTAGATTTTAGATAAGTGGCACCAGCACAAGAAAGACCCCAGACTGAAAAAGACAATTTACAACAGAGAATTTTTAACCTATAGTTTTAAATAACAATTTTCTTTACTCATTTTAAACAGAGTTTTTTGAAAGGGGGAAAAAAGCCCAAACCTTGTTTTACATGTCTAGCTCTCTCCCTAGATAAGAAAATATTCAAAGCACATCTGATATATATTTGCTTACCTCTGTTGTCTAATTTTTGTGTCTTTTGTCTTTGTTAGCTCAAGAAAAAAGGACAGATACAAAGATTTCCTGTAACAATGATTTCATTTTATTTCATTTTATTTTCTTCTACTAATCTTGAAACATTGTTCTCAGTATTCCTTATGTCAGTCAAGAAAAAACCAACTTTCAGTTAAAAATGCCTGCAATTAGCTAAGCTGTGTTGCCGAAATAGACGAGAATCATTGAAATCTCCCACAGTCTCTGTGGAGATTTTGCTTTGTAGAGGTGTTTCCTGTGGAATTCATCTTAGTGAGGAATTTAGATGTCCTTTACGTGCATGTGTGTGTGCTCACTGAAATGATTTTGAAGGTCTTATGTATGCACCAAGAAACTGGAGAAATCAGATATTTGGGAATGGAAATTGGTGGTCTTCCAGGCAATATTGGATCTAAAAGTGCTAAATCCTTTAATAAATAAATCTTGATTCAGACTGGAATGTCTTGGCTTGATCTTAAAGGTGATATTATGAGGGACTTCTGGCTGTTGACTAGCCTCAAAGATGATTATCTGTGCATTCCAATCTCATTCTGCCATCAGCAGTGCCTGAGGTCTAATGTTATTTCCACTAGAAGTATATTTTATTTAGACTATCCTCTTTCCCAAACATTTCAAGTAATAGTTGCATCTGACTGGAAATATGAAGAATAAAATAATTAAATAGCTATATAACTTGCTTCTTAGTCCTGTATACTTAACACAGGAGTCATAATTCTAACAATCCTAGGCAGTTCTCTTAACTATGGCTTTGCACGTTGTGAGCACACAGTTATATTGTTGATGTTTCTATTTTCATTATGCTGTGGAAGAAAGAATAAATTTTACTTTCCTTAATATTTTGGAGGTGAGATGTCTTAAAACATGTCAGTATGACATTGAGGTTTTTGCTCGTAATACAGATCAGATGCTCAAGAAGTTTCATTTACTGTAAGATGTACTGGAGCTAATTTGACAGACTGAGTAGTCCATCTGGAACAGTATGTATAATTTAAGCATTAAAGAGTCATGTTTCAGTATCAAGAGCCTTGAAAGGGATGAAAATGTTATTCTGCTCTAAAAAAACGCTTACTTAATTCATAGTACGTAATGGCTCAGTCACTACATGATACTTCTGAGAATTCTTTTTAGTTTTGCAAGTTTTACCTGCACAGGTAAAATACAAATTTGATTCTTTACAGTACTTAACCACTATGTATAGCAGAGATTTCTGTACTAAAGTTTGTCTGTGGGACGAAGGCTTGTATAAAGTTGCAAAAAATGAAAGCATTAGTTTATAATGTTCTCTGTAAATATGCACATTCATAAATGCACTCTAATATAGTTTTAATGCATCCTGACTCATGGAATTGTGTTCCTCGGATAGAGGCTCTAGGTCTTGAAAAATACAATGATATATTTGGTACAATATCAAATGTACAACTTGATATGGACAGTCACCTCTATCCTCTGAAACCAAATCTGTCTTGGCATGAGAGAGTCTTAATAAAAGATTTGTCCAAATGGAATAACTTCACATTGATGAGGATTACTATACAGAATATAAACTGTGGCAAGGGGTGGTAGTTTATGTAAAAGGTTAGGCAGATCCAAAATACAGTTCTCACTGATCTCGTTCACATACTTCAAGGTCAGTTTAAGCCTCCCTGCTGTAAGTTTTATAAGTCCTGTGACTTAGCTTGTCTTCTTAATGACAATATATTTTGCCTTGAAACAGAGTGAATAATATCAACTTGTTTATCTGCATGTTTTCTGTTTATAGGTTCCTGCTTTTTGCCTCATGTGGTAAGGGGCTTGAGAGAATAAGAAGGAAAACAAACATTCAGTTGAGGAATAAAAGGCAGCTCATGTTAATTACAGATTTTGTTACTACTTTTCTTTTTTCATCTGGTAAAAAATATTATCATTCTCATCAAAATTTGCCTAATATATTTTGCCTAAAAAACATATTTATGGCTGTATAAAACTTAGGATTTTATATAAATGTCCATTGCTGCATTACCTAAATAATGTTCATACAAAAATAATTAACAATGGTAAAATCTTTACGAAATTTCATAGAGCAATTACATGGTTGCCCAGGTCCAGCCAAGAGTGCAGTTTCTCTTTGTTTTCTTATTTTAAACTGACTATTATTTTATCCATACAGAAACTTTCTTCATACCTGTAAATAAAATTCCTGCATTTCATTGCTTTTCACAAGGGTTCCTGTTAACGTAATGTGAAGTGCAATTTAAGAAATGTGAAAGCTCTATATTGACAGCTGTTATCCTTCAATATTTCTTCAATATTTATTCTAATAAGTCAAAAATTGCTTCTAATCACTAAATGAAAAAAGCTGCCTTACTCCAGTTGTTGAGCATATAACCTACAAAGAGGCTGAGCAATAACTAGGAGGTAATAGTTGGGAAATAAATTACCTTCTGTAGGGCAGATCTGTTAGAATATTTCTACTGTCACATCTTTGGGCTGAGAAGATAAAAAGGCGAAGACCATAAGCACCATTTAGTTGAGTGACTACTGAGCAGAATTTAGAAGTCCAAGAGTAATAAGGAGAAAAGCTCTCATATGACCTAGACCAGCAGGTTGGGAAGATGAATTGGAAGAGGGAGAGTTGGCTCAGGAAATTCTGTGAACTCGCTAAAGAGGCAGCTCGTTGATACTTATTCTATCAGAAGCCAAAAGGGACTAGAATGGACTTTTTACTATTATTTCCTTGTACCCAGTAGATTATTGTAATGATAAGATGAATAGGGGTGTAACTATGATAATCTTCCCTTCCTCCCCCTTTTTTTCAGTCTAGCAAAACAAATCTACCATTCAGTAGAAATGCATTGCCAAATGTGTATTTTGCTGGTGTATCATCAACTGTATGAGTGAGAACAAATGGAAAGTCTGGGTGCTGGAACATTGACTTACAGTATCTGCATCTTTATACCTGGGCCAATGTCTCACAGACTGGTGTGGTAGGATTGAAATCTTTGTTTTCTTTGTAGATGATGCTATAGTTTGTGACAGCTTTTTCTTCATCTGGGTACGTTCATGAAACCTTGTTTTGGCTCAGTGGCAGTCTGTGAAAGCTTAGCGGTGGGCTGGAAAGGAGCAAGTTCTCTAATTCAGCATCTTTGTCTTTCCCAATAATTTTATCCATTGTTAGCTGCTGCTGTCTTTCATAAACAGATGGAGATGAACTTCTCGGGAGCTAATCTGGAGTAAAACCATTCTTATATATCCCTTTACTTTTCCTTCAGATAGTGATTGAGGGGAAATTTGCAGTTTGCAAAGGACAATATTTCTTGGGCTACCTTCCTGCCCTTGTCAATGTTCTCTTCCTGACCTGATTTTCTTCTCCCTTCTGTGTAATCATAGTGAGCCTTTTCTACATAGTTTCATGTCTGCATGCTGCGTGTGTAATTCTGTTCATTCTCTCTGCAGCGTTGCATGTTGTGTGGGCGTGTGTAAGGATCTGTTCAGCTGCTGCATGGCTTCCTCCTGCGCTGGTGTGCCTGCAGCATCATGGAGGCATCTGGGGCTCTGTTACTGCCTCCTTGGCTTCCGCTAGGTGCTGGCAGCCCTGCTTTCGGAGGCAATGGGCTCTGCAACCCCCTTCACATCTGGCTCCCTTTTTGCACAAGTAGTATTTTCTGAACCTGTTGCTGTGTTCAGTTCAGCGTCCTGCTCCTCCAGCACTGTTATTTCCTCCCACGGGGAATGCCTCTCTAGGGTGTTGGTTGAGGGAAGGCCACAGTGGTCTGTGGCTGGTCTGCCCAGTAAGCTTGTTGCTGTGTGGTACGTGTGGGGGTAGTATCGTGAACAGGGAGCTCCCATTTGGGTAAGACTTCTATTTAGCGCTCTGAAAATCTGACATGCTCATCGTAAACTGCCTTCATGGAGAAATTCCTTGTGACAAATTCCGTGTTGATATTTTTGCTCAGTCATGTGATCATTCTTAGCTTATCATGTGTTAATAATGGAGTCCAGTTGCCAGATGTTCTGTTGTCCCCTGCAGGCTTCCCCACGTTGTCCTGTGGTCTGTCCTATCCTGGACAAACTCATAAGCACTTCAATTTTGATCCTATTGACTGGTCTCTTCCTGAGCTGACCCTCCAGAGCAGTTTTTTATTTTATGATTTTTTTTTGCTAGAGGGATTACTTTCTTTGGAACCTTTCCCCCCACTAACAGAGAAAAGTACCAGAAATGACACAAAATAGATATAGATTTAGGTCTTAAGTGCAGTTTACTTGACGTATAGAGACAGCCCGTGTTGGTAAATTTGTGTTGTTTATGTGCATATCGTGTCTGAAAGAATTAAATTAGTGAATTGCTTGTAGTCCTGTTCCATGCGTTCTCCTCTACTTCTCCCATGGCTGTAGATAAATTCGAATACCCATGCAACTAAACTACCGATTGCTATATTGAGTATTAATTTTTTTCTCGATAAGAGTGATTTGCGAATGGGTGTGCCACAGCCAGAACTTGGCTTTTTAATGTACAGCTATACCATGTCTTTGCTTAAAGTTATTTATGTAGGGAATATTGCATTATATACAATAGCAATCACTTTATTTTAGGTTTTAGGCATGTAGCATAGGTCACTGTGACCTTTGTAGGTGTGCCAAGGCTATAAAATATTGCATAAATAAGTTTATAGCAAAAATGCCATAGAATTAAGTAAACAGGAAAAGATTATCTGCATTAAAAGAAGAGTGCAGATAGAGCTTGCTTGGGCATTCAGTACGCGCATGAACTCTATGTTAAATGTCACCGTACTAAAGGTGGTATCAGATTTCCTTGGTACAGAAGCTATACCCTGTTACCAATTGCACAAATCTTTTTATTTCTCTTGCTGCATATTAACATTTATCTGGTACTAAAACTGGGTAGGAAACATTATTTTCTTAGATTTCTCATGTAAAATTATCGAAGCATTTTCATACTATAACATTTTCACTTTAACTCTTACATGCTTTTTTACAATATGTAAGCACACTGTAGTGCGTGGAGAAACTCTCTTATGTACATAAACTGTCTGTTTGCACTAAGACTTTACACATACCATGTGAATCCTTGCTGCCTTTGGAAATACTCTAAGGGAGAAGCATTTCTAACTCTAATAATACATTGGGATTATGGATTAAAAGCAGGGGGGAAGTAGCTTTGTGCAGTGTAACCTAACAAGTGTGCTAAGAATCAACTTTTGGCAAGAAAACTCCCAATTTGCCCTCTCTCCCTGAAGCTGACCTGGTGGATGAAATAGTAGATGTGTGTATGATTCTAGGCATGCCTTCTCCAAAGATCAACATTTGTACACACTTTAGTCACCTTTTATACGCAGTGCTATTGACATTAACCAGAGAGGCCAGTCTGACAGCGCTGTACTTTAACACCAGCTAAAGAGTTGCTCTGCTCTACTTGCATGTTTTATCTAAAAAGACTCAACACTGAAATCACACAGCGTAATTGTTTTCAGTCTGTAAGAGTTCTCTTCCATATACAATATCCTGTAGGACAATTGAGTGTCCTACTGAAATCAACATACATTCAATAGCTAATTCAATTACCTATATATATGTTTTTTAATACTCCTGGAAGCACTAGGTTGAGCTCTGTAATTTGTCAATTATAACATCTAAATTTGCTTTCATGTGCACAACTATAAAACACCATTAATGCTACTTTTGTAATTAGGGTTGCATGGTATCAAACAAGTGTAAGTTTGAGCAGAACTGAAGCCACCAGCCATTAAAACAATCACAGACTTGCTGAAATGAAGCTCAGTGAAAAAGAGAGGAAACTAATAAGATATGGCCATGAAATAATTCATTTTCAAATTAAATGACAAAAATTAAAAAGATGTTACTGTTTTTGTAAGAAGTGGTGTTGCACAATTGCTCAGGTGCCTCCTCTCATTTCCATTACAGCGCATGTCTGGATGACTTCTAGAGTTGAATGAGGCCGAGGGTGAGTTAGGCCTTGTCAGCATGACGTTTACTCTGGACAAAGGACATTTGTTGACTGATTGATGCAGCACTTTGAATACTATATTGGCATGGTGTGAGGTTTATTTCTAGTTTATATAGCATTGCAAAATCAGAATGTTGTAGTAATTACTCCAGCATATAATTGCATTTTGCTGCTAATGAAGAAGCTTTCATTTGGGGTAAATCATTCCAGCTGCATCTGCAAGGGGTATTCTGCAACTTTGCCCATCCTTTTCAGTTCTGCAGGAGGTCACATTCACATTTTGCTGCTGTGGTTGCACTTGAAGAGAATAAATTTTGTTTCCATCTGTCCAGAAACATGACACTAGAGCACAGAGTTTAATGTTATTTATACCATCATTTTCATTTTATTTAATGTAAACAATATATATGCAATTATATATACATATAAATCTTGTTGCTTTTGGTTGTTGTTTTGGTTTGGCTTTTATAATTGATTATTATTATATTTAGCTGATTATTACCAATATTTTCAAAAAATTTTAAATATGTTTTCCAATTATAGGTGAAATCACTATTTTAATTGGAAGACCAGATAATGAATCCAAGAAATATGTTGTTGTGGTCCTATATTTTATTAAATTACTGAGGTTTAGAATAGATGATAGAAATTCTTACTGACAGTATCAAGAAAGTTAATCATTTCAGTCCATTTCCCAGAACTGTCTTGCAAAATCTTACATTAACGTAATAAAGACTGTTACACTGTTAGTTAGGATATGTATTTATTTTAATCTATGGGAATCCAGTAAATTCTAGAATATTTTATGCAGGGATGGAAATATTTCTCTATCATAATGCCATACTGATATCAATGAACATGACTGGTGGCCACCATGACCATAGCCACCAGGCAGTGAAGAAATACTAAGGAAACTAAGGTACCTTCTTTCCCTGACTGTGGTCCCTAACAAATCTAGGTGAGAAATTTTGTCCTATATCTATACTGTCTCTTCCTTATCTGAATAAAACTAAGCCTCATATATTATTAACATAGGACTTAGCATGGGGATTAAAGTATTTTAAATGCTACTTTATGTAATAATCTCAATAAGGTTCTGATTTCAAATACTGCAGCATGCCATCCCACTTGATAATGAACTATTATCCTGGATTTTATAAATCTACTTACTTTCCTGTCAAATCCTTCACTAAAATGTTTATTTTAAAGTGTATATACATTCTAGAGTGTGATTTCTTTCTGCTCTTCTGTCAATATCCAAAATTGTGAGACTCCAACATGTGACTGATTTCTTGATTTGAAAAAGTTCAGGAACATCACTGTCCCTAACTGTTCTGATTTTGTAAGACCTATTTTCTGGGTTTAAAAACTGTGATAGAAGAAATCTGAGGTGAGGAATTTTGCTATGGATGACAAATGGGATGGGAAGAAACTGGAGGGGAGCGTGATAGAGAACGTATTTCCATGTCTTGCAAAGCTCGTTATGACACTTAACTACGTCTGTTCCTTTTTGTGAAAAACACCTTTATAATGAAACTGGTTTGGCTGTTTTACACAAGGGAAATTCCTCTTAGGAACAGAAAGAAACAAGGTATTTACAAACCATATTGCAGGGTAAGAGCATAGGTCCATAATAGAATTGGCCATGAGAGAGTGGTTCTGTGCGTGACCAGCAGCCATTGATGCAGGATCTTGGGATGGCTGGCAGTCATCCTTCACTATGCAAAGCATAGGCAACCATTAGGGTAAAAAGCTGAAGTCTGCTGCCTGAGTCAGAAGAGCTGGTAAGTGGATACTTGTGTGTACAAATCCAGGTTTTTATCTGTTTTCCCTCATCACTGTGACTGTTATCTGTGTCCTTTTAGTCCAGTGACAGCGTAAATTTGTATGAAAGCCACAAAGAGAAACTTTAAGGAATCTAGTCTCTCCTTTCTTTCTTTCTTTTTTTTTTTTTTTTTTGCAATCTCATGCTTAATCATGGGGGGGTAAAAATAAATAAATAAATAAAAGAAAAGAAAATCATGAATCTTCACAGAACTGGAGGTAACTGAAATTTATATAATGTATAACTTAGAGGAGAAGAAAGCATAAAGCATTTTCTTAACAAATGGAAAAAGAAAGGACCTTTGAAAACAACTGAGTGGATTTTTACACTGACTTTTTATTATAAAAATGCAACTCACATAAATTCATCCTGGATGAATGTAGTAATTTGTTACACTATTTCTTTTATTGATTATCCATAATAGTTAATATTCTTGTATTAAAGAAAAGTGAAGCTAGAACTAAATAGTAGGAGTTCTCAATGTGAATTTTACTATGGAAAATTAATAAATAATCAATGTGTACTAACACAAGATTGTTTTAAACTAAAGAAAGACAGTTTTTGTATAGCTAGTGATACTTGAACAAGTCAGTAAGGGAAATTCCAAACTCTTGTATTTATAACTAATATCATTGTTAAAATGAAGTGCCCACCTTTAAAGATAGTAATACTAATAATACTAACCTTGATTGCTGGAGAACTGACAGCTTTTCATCATCCTGCAGAAATATATTATACTTGAACCGAGAAAACATGCAGTTATCCCTCCCCCTCCTTATTCCCACAAACTGGAACAGTATTATGTTAGCATGAGTTGTGCTGAGCCGAATCCAATCTGGAATTAAGAATGCTCCAGGGCATTTTTAATAAACTGTCATTCATTTGAACTCTAACCTTCTTTAATTTACAGAATCTGGTAACGCAGATGTATACTTCAGCCACATTCATTTCTTTTTCTTTTCTTATCTTGGTGTGAAACTGATGTTGCTGTGTGCTGATGGGACTTGAAGATGTGAAAAAGTGTTCATTTAAAATAGACTCAAAATTAAGAAAGAATTGTAATACTTTGGTTTGCTGGTTTTCTGCCATTCTGAAATGTAAACAAATTCTGGTACTGATTTTATTAAAATCCTTGAAGTGCTGATGTCAGGCTTTCTGAAAGTAAAATGGCTTTTATTAGAAAATGCAAAGGATAAAATGAAGCCATTGTCTTGCACAAAACAAAAAAAAAAGAAAAGAAAAAGAAAAAAAGAAAAAAAGAAAAAAACCCTACAATTAATTATGTATTCAGGGCATAGAGTGTTTACTAGCAAAGAACTTCTCACAATAAACTCTTTTAAAACGTGAATTCTTATTCGTTGTGTAGCTGATATCTAAAATGGCAAGGTTCGTGCACAGAAGTAGTTAAACTAACGGAAACTGGGGGAAAATGGCTTTCAGGCACTGACTTGCCAGGCTGGGTCAGGAGCAGCCCAGAGGGAGTTCGGAGGTGTTGCCTTCCACCTTCCCGAGAGGTGGCGCTGCAAGGCAGAGATGCTGCGGGAGGGCGCTGGCCGCCGGGAGCAGCCCGGGCGAGCACCACCAAGTGCCTTGCTCTAGCTGCAGCACGTGAAGGCCTTGAAAATGCTGCCCGGCTGTCAGAATACGTTACTGATAGTCGACAACTGATCTGACACGTTTCTGTGTTTCTGGGGAAATAAACGTCTTAAGGAGGCCTATGTGATAATTGAGGTAGAAGCTTTAGTTTGGAAGGAAAAGGCCTGGATGAGATGATACAGATAACAAATCAGTCATCAGTACAAACGTTGCCTTGATCCTTTGTGCAATGCTGAGAAAAGTATGTTAATGTGTGGCTTGGTCATTATTGAACTGGTGCTTCAATATGGGAGGGGATTCAGTTCAATGTCTGGACACTGGAGAAACAAAAACAAACAAAAAAACCATGGAGGCAGGGCGATAACGAGTGTTTTGGAGAGGAAGGGACTCCTGGATGCACGTTATTCTGTAGATGCAGTGCAACTAAATGCACTACAAGAAGCCTTTTGCCGCAGGTCAGAAAGCTAAAATTTTGCCCGAATAGTCTTGGATTTGTCTCCATTCATTTGAGTAGGACTAGGAGATAGTAAATCAACATTCACCCTTAATATTTTCTGCTATCATTTTAATTCTAGTATCAAAGAAGAGAATGTGTGCTTACATTAAGAATTTGGTTTGTTTTATGCTGCTTTTCTTCCCTAGACTTTTATATCTAGACAAAACTACCTTCAGTGTTTAATTTTCCATTGCAATATATGTGCTACAGCTATGTAATAAGCATATAGATGGTTGTGTGTACAACATCAGCATTCACATAGTTAGATTTGATAAGAAAATATTTGATTAAAGGAAAAATTGAAAAATCGCTTTCTTCTACAAATGCCTGCCAGTTGAATTCTGCTCTAGATGTTGGTGAGAGCTAACTAGAAAAACACAACTCTGAACTCGGGTCATATTCAAAAAGTGAAGGAAGAACTAGCTGGCAAATACTGTGTTGAAAGTGTAAATGAAAGTATAACTTTCAAGTCTTCATGTGTTAATGATTTGTGGTTTGAAAAAGTTTTCATATTTAAATTTTTAAAGTTTTTTTTGCTCTCAAACTTTGATCTCTTCTGTCTGGTAATAGATAAGTATGTTATTAATATACATTAATAAATCCACAGCTTTATTTTTCTGAAGTCTTCAATTTCCTTAAATATTTTAAAATATAAGTGATATATCAGAAATTAGATGAGCATTCAATCAGTCAGTCAGGTTGAATAATAAATTCAGCTGAACCTTGACGAAAAGGAGGGCAGTCATACTAAAGATATGGTAGTGGTCCTGTTCTGCCATTTTATACTCTCATCTGCAAGTGCAGAGTGATTTGGTGCTTAAAGGCACTGTCTTGAAGCGAGAGCCTATATGAGTGAATGACTTGGCAGTCTTGAATCCTCACTACTGTTTCCATTAATGTATGCAACCCAAAATTAACTAGCAGGCTGGAGCAGAAGATAAGCAGTATAAGATCAGTAGAAACTGTATATAGTTTTTAAAAAACACAAGGATAAGACTATTAGTAGTTGAGACTTATCCTTCTTGGAGACAGCATGGGTTTGTGTTCTTGTACTAAAACAGAAAATGAAGTATCAGGTGGTATATATTAGAAATTGAGTATGTTTTTAAGAAATACGATCTGTCTCCTTCTGTTTTATTATTATTTTTTTTCCCGTGTTTTAAGTGCTAATTGAGCTTTTTTTTCTTTAATTTCCCTAAACTATATTTTCTCTTAGTTGCTTTTACTGTGAAAGTTTGCTAGATAGTCATTTCCAAAGACACATAAAACCTTTATCTTTCTGGAGGGTCTGATTTAGTGGAATCTTGAATTTGCACAGACTCTACTGCATGGTTTGTGCTCCTTGCTATTTCATTTATATCAGTCTTGCACTTTACTGAGTGGAAGGTTCAACATCAGTAGTTTCAATACTATTGGCAATTCTGATTCTGCCTTCATGAAATAAAACTTCTTAGGCACTGAATGGTATCAGGTGTGTCCTAGTATTCCATTGATCTTATTACAGTGCTTGTAAAGATGCAGATGCAGCTTGTGCAGAAAGGGTAAGTAATTTATGTATCATATTCAAACAAGGTGTGAGTCCTGCTCATTAGAGTTTGATGGAGACTATTAATTTTGCATTATTGAACGTGTTATATGGGAGGCAAGCAAAGCAATGAGTGTTTGGCTTGAAACAAAAATAGGTGGTTTATAAACACTGATTGCATGCTAGTAGAATTTAGATAACAACAACAAACAACAATTAAGTGTGAACTTAGGGGAAAACATCTTACTTTCCCTGTAGACACACTGATTATATGACCACAGCTGAGTTTTGTTAGACTTTTCAATACACCAGCAAAAGTGAACACTTTGTAATGACTTGTGTAACATGAACAGCTGGATGTATTCCAGTTGTTCTTCCTCTCTCCCATTTCTTTTTATTTAGATGTTCTTCTTGAAGTGTTGGCTAATTTATAAAATGTTAATATTTGAGCAAAGGAGGTGAGAAAAAGAATACAGGAAATATAAGCATTCATTATTTAAATCACTGTACCTTATACAAGTAAATGAAATCTGTTGTATATTTGCAGCTCTTCAAGTAAACTATCATTTCAGCATTTGTTCAAGAATAGGGGGAATCATACTGAAGTGTCCTGTTTACCAGAGACTGTTTGTCACGTTCTGTGAATGTAATGATTCACCCCACAAGTGATTTTTCTGCTTCTATACAGGTGTCATGTAGTCTCTGTTCTTCAGTTTGTTCTTTAAATAATGTGATACAGTATAGCATACACCTTTTTACTTCTGAATTTTGTTTTCTGAAAACGAAGTTTTTCTGAGTTCCCACAAGTAATTTACCCTAAATCCAGTTGACATTACGAATGCTAAAGAAAGTGGGATCACCCTAACTTTCCTGTCTTCCATACTTCAGAGATTCTCAGAGATTCTCATACTTGTCATGAGGAAAGTAACTTCATTGTTATTAGAGCAATAACAGACATTTAAAGTTCAGAACCATAGAATAATTTGGGTTAGAAGGGACCACTGGAGGCAATGCAGTCTAAACCTCTGCTCAAAGCAGGGATAACTTCAAAGTTGGATCAGATTCTCTAGGCTTCATTCAGTTAAGATTTGAAAACACCCAAGGTTTGCAGTGTCTACAGCTTCCATAGGCCACCTGTTCCAGCACAGAAGGGTGTGCATTTTCTGATGAAGAATATGTGGATGATCATGATGAGTTTTATATTAAAATACATATCTATTATCTGCATCTAAAAGTTCTGAAATTATTATTATCTATTGTGATGAGTTACCAACGCCCCGAATTACAATAATATAAATGGTGCAGGAAATATTTGTAAATTGTGTCTGTATGTGGCAGTGGTCCAGGTTAAATAAATTTCTGACAATCTGTGTAAGTTCTGGTTTGTATAAATGTTACTTATTATTAGATGGAAATGTTAATTTTTTTTGGTACTTAACTACTTTGGTTGTTAGTTTTTAAAACAGTTAGGAATGGATTTGAACAGCCTTTTACTTAAAATAATTCCTTTTGTGAGTGGATTTTTTTCTGTATTTACATAGATGTAAGATTTACTCATTGTAAAGAATATAGAACTTAAAAAGTTCTCTCTCGTTTAGGTAGAAGAACTGATGAATGCATTGGAGAAGACTAGACAGGAATTAGATTCTACCAAAGCCCGTCTTGCCTCAACACAGCAGTCTTTGGCTGAGAAGGAAGCACATCTGGCTAACCTAAGAATAGAGCGGAGAAAACAGCTTGAAGAAATTCTAGAAATGAAGTAAGTACATTGATTTCTCTAATTTCTAGATTTTTTCCCCCAAAGTGTGTTTTTCTGTGTTTTTTATTTCTATGTATAGATTGAAGCCTGAATCTAAGGTTTTCTAATAGTAGGACCTAAATTTCTTTTAAAATGTAGAAAAGCAAGAGTGTTCATTTTAGAAGTCTTCATTTCATTACTTAACAAATGACATGAGAAGAATTTTTTGAAAAATGTCCTTTGTTACATGCAAGTAAAATGTCAGTGCAGTGTAACTTCCATGAAAACAGAGGATTTAAGGCCGCATCCTTCAGTGACAATTGTGTTGGAGTTCCGTTAGCATCAAATGCAAAGAAAAGGGGTTTATAAACTTTGTGGATGGTTTATTGAATTTAATTGGTTAAAAAATACATATCAGTGTACACATCACTATATGTAAGTGTACAGAACTGACAAAGGAAGGTAGACCTGTAATTTAATATGACTTTCTACACACTATAAAGGAAAATATCTGTAATTATGGCATGTTAAAGCTCTAACACGATCTTTAAAATTGGCATTTGCCAAGAAGGGGTGAAGCTGTTATGATTTGGCTAGGCTGGTAAGCGTATAATTAATGTTCAACAGATAAAATCCACAGTTGTAATTTCCAAACTGTTTTCTCGAAGGAGAAAAAGAAAAACAAAAACATTTAAGATATATTTAGCTTTAGCTAAGTTGTTGTAGCTATCTTTACATTTTAAAGGAAGGTAAATAATCAGAAAAAGTTATGTTAATAATGCTGTAAATAATACAAAATGGCAAATGGCCACATATGCTTACTACAGTTTTAGTAAAGTAGATTTTAAGAATGGCTGCTGTGTAATATAGGTGCAGAAACACTGTGATGTGACCATGAATGTTCCCAGTAAAACAAACAAACATCTGCTTTTGACTTTAATGAGGTGTGTATCTATACAGAAAAGTGGGAACACATGAATTGTATTATGTGATATATTGAATATTATATGCATTTTTTGGTTTTCTGATTTTTTTTTTAATATGTATGTATTGATTCATCTATGATAACCTGGATGTTCAAAACAAGCATATTTCTTGCAGTCATCTACTTTCTGTGTAGTGCTTTGGTCTGTTTCTTTGAGAACAAAACAAAATATGTAAAATCACATGGTACAATATTACTGAATAGAGAGCACGAACAGTGAGAATAATGACATAAATTCCCACGACCATTTTTACTTCCTGTTTCTTTTTACTGCTTCTTAAACAACATTAGTACTGAATCAAAAGCAAAAAATGAACATGCTTATTCATTATTTGAGCTTCGTGTATGAGGAGGGCTACACAACTGCCATTAAATACAGGAATGTCTAAATAAATCAATGTAAACCTTAATTTTACTGAAGTTTGCCAGATCATTTAACTTAATAAAATATGCTAAACAACATAAATTACAATACATATGTATTAGTAAAGTCTTTTATAAATAATTCAGATATTTCATTACAGTACTTTTAATTTTTGAAATTGCTTACTGAAATAAGTGTATGACGAACAAGCTTCATAAAACTGCTACATTACAACAGAATATACTAAACAAGGTCTGAAATAAATTTATGAATACGGTATTCTCAAAAACAGATTGTAGATACTAGCTAAGACCCAGACACCCACTGACAGAATAATGACAATTTTGTATTGTAGTAATGTACTAAAATAGTGTTTCTTCATCTGGCTTCTCTCTGATATGTTAAGATAATTTATTAATTGGCAGCATTGACCATAACTTCTAGTTATCATTTTAGCATTTAATATTGAGTAATCACAGTTCCTGGCTGCTAGCTTCCAGTTAAATAGGCATGCATTGTGTGTTTAAGAACATTCATGATGATTTCCTATGCTTATATTATGTTCAAGTTCCAGTCATAACTCTGCCTTCTAGGCCCATCTGGCTGACATTGCCAAGATCCATCTTAATTTACTGGCTACACTCGGTTGTCAGTTTTAGGTAATTTCTTCAGTTGTCATTACATGTCCCTGTATAAATTCAGTTATTTAAGGAAGTTTAGAATAAAAGTGTATAGCAGCTTAGTCTTGTTCATTATCTGGTTGGTCTTTTTGAACTGGGAACTAGATAAGTATTCTTTAAAGGAAAGGTAGTTGGGTGGAAGGAGATAAACATCAAGTTACTCTTATCTTTATGCAAGTATGTGAAAATATAAGATTTATTCTAAAGAATTTCAAAGTGTTAGAGTTTGGAGAAGGATTTGCATGTGCAAGTTGCTTTGTAAATATGAGTTTTTTTTGTTCCCATATGTCTATAAAAACATTACTATATTAGTTCTGGAGGAAATATTTTTGTTATGGTCATATTTTTTTTGCATGGTGTATGCATAACTCATACTGACATTAATGGAAGTCACACATTCATGTTAACAGCAAAATGCACCATGTGTTCAAATCCATCATATTGCCTAATTGTCTTAATGCTTTATGCTCTTTCTACCTCTGAGCAAAATAAAATTAATGAGCTTATTTCTTAATAACTGATAGCTAAAAAAAAAAAAAAAGCCTTCTGTATTGCATAGTGTATCAAAAGCCATTTAGATGTTAAAAAAAAAAGTTTATCATCAGTAGAAATGTTTCACTTGGCCTGAAATTAAAAATTGGCAGTTAAAAAAAAATATATATATATATCTAGACTACTCTTTCCAGATAGTGTTTTTGTTTTCTGAGAGTCTTCAAGAAGGAGCAGAGCCTACCGAGAACTTCACAAGGGTTTCCTCAAAAAGCTTATTCTATTTATAATGCGAAGAGCTGAAGGGTAGAAATTTCTGCTCTGTGATGAGGTGTGTGTTGTTGTTTTTTTTTTTTTTCCCTAGATGTTTCAGAAATGCCATATTTGTTGAGCATGCTTTCATGACCGCGAGTTATCCACAATGCTTTCATATATGTCCTTTCCGTTTATGGTGGTTCCTTCCAAAACTCTTAAACCTGCCCATAACAAAATTAGAAAGCTGGACAGATAGATGAGTGTTTATATAGTCTTAACATTTATTTACACATTTATATGAAATGAATGCCTTTCCTTATTTTTTTTCCTGATTTTACTATATGGAATAGATCATCTTTTTGGAAATAGTGAAAATTATTTTTCCTTTGAAAGATATAAAGTTTGACCTGGAGAGCCAATAGTCATAGAAGGAAGTCTAATGCCAAGTGAAATAAAAGACATACAAATTATCACCACCTTTTTTGTTAGTTCAACTTTTAAACTATATGCATTTACTCTTCTAGCTGCAAACACTGAACTTAAAAACAAAACAAAATAAAAATCATGAACTTTGTTACAATAACTTGGGGTTTTCCTGGATAAAAAGCCCTTAAATTCACTTTCTGCAGTTTACTTAGCAATATGTTTAAATTGAAGATTTAGAAAAAGAAGACATCTTTGTTGTTTTGCATTAATTTGATGACCTTTCAGTAACTTAATTACATGTGACAAATATGGCACTTAGCAGTAAGTGACCAGGGAATTAATCTCCAAAGATTTGCAAAAAACTTCATGTTTTGTCTTGAAGACTGGTGAATTCTTAAGTTTTGAGATCCAACTGTTAATTTGCATTTCCTTTTAGCAGTCAACTCAGTACACTGAGGCTTTCAGAGCATCCTGAATGAAATTCTTGCCAAGAGTTTGAAAGGTAGGGTAATTGCCTTGCCTTTGATGGAGTTTGTGCCATCACCTGTGGGTATTGGTAAATCAGTTTTGTTGGAAGCAACTTTGTCCTGAAATTCACTATGAATTTTCAGAAGAAAAATACATATTATTCCCTAATGTGGAATAAATCAGGTTACTTCAGTAATGAAGCATTAAAGATCTCCTAAGAAAATAACTAGCTACTAGTCCTTTAATTCAGTAACAAAAACAGAACATTCCTGTGCTGTCAAAAAAGTTTAATTTTTAAATTAGATTTTTGCAGTAAATTTTCTTAGTGACAGTATAAAATTAAACATCCCTTCCTTTGTTTAAGAATGTTCACTTTTTTCACTGAAAATAATAAATGAATATTGCTTATCTCTGTTTTTCAGTTTACTTTATTCATTTAACAGCACCTGTGTATAGTCAAGGATGAAATATTTGTGGGAAGAAGGGGATAAAATGTTTTTTCCACCGAGCGTTCAGTCCTACCAGCTGCCACTCTTTGCAGAATTGCTGAACACATACTGCACTTCTACCTCCTGGATTAGTGGTTCAGCTGGTCTGCCAAAAAAGGACAGGGCAGCAGCATTTGCCACTAGATGCCAGTCTCTGGTACAAGACCGTGGTCTGGATATATTTGGTTCAACAAACTGGGTAGGAGCAGCTTGTTGAGCTGCAGAGCAGGTAGAAATCATTTTGCAGGGAAGTGAACCAAAGTGAGTTTGTCTGACTGGTCCCCCTCCTCCCTTTTAGTGCAGGAAATACAACCATGGATGCATAAAAATGGCTTCAAGTGGACATCACAGGGATGAAGAGGGACATTGAATAAATTCTGGAAGTCAGGGATCACAGCCTAAGGGGAAGACTGTAGTATGTAAAACTAGATAGTCACAGTTTGTGGGGAAGTAAAAATGTTCTATGGAATATTAGTGGCAAATGTGTAAGGAAGTTTACTATTCATCTGGTTTTCCCCAGACATACCCCCATCTTCCCATCTATAAATTTTACCCAAAGTAGAAGTTGGGGATTTCACATCTGTGTAGTAGCTCAGCAGGAGCTGCAGCTCTGAAAAGGCCTGTTGGATGTTCAGAGAACGTAGACATGCTTCCAGCACCTGGATGAATCAGCTCATGTCCCTGCCTTACCTTCTCCAATTACTATTTCCATCCATCACCATCTCAGACTAGTACCTGGGGAGGGAAAGGAACTCAGCATGGTTTTGCCTACTTACGTTCTACTTCTTTAACCCCAAGAGGTTTTGTTACCCATAGGACAGTGATTTCTTCCTTATCATTGTGGGTATGGTCAATACCTCTTCTGAAGTCTCTGTGTGAGCAGTAAATCCAGTGCACCTGGAGCATTTTGGAGTAGTTGTGTATGCAGTTCACCTGTTCAGTGCACACACAGGCAGGAAGTCTGAGACTCGGTGACTGGAAAATCCCTGGTGAAAATGTAGGGACTCTCCTTGCGTACAGTCATTAAGTTAATTTCCTTTTTTTGGGGATCTGCCATAGGCAGCAAAGATGAGGAGAATAATGTAGCAAGGAAGGAGAAATTGGCCAGGTGGTCTAAGTTTGAAACTATGCTTTGAAATTGCTTGGAACTCACTCTTAAAACCACTTAAAATGATAGCTTCCCTACAGATGCTGCTTTCTGTGTTATTAGTTATGCAGTGTTTTTCATGTTTTTTTTTCTTTTCAGAAAGAAAAGCAAGAGTGTAGATAACCTTTCTCATGCCTACCCTAGAAACTGAGGTGTTTTACTAAAGAATGTGGGCAAAATTGCTTACTTTATGCGTCTTTCTAAAATGCTGTTATATTAACGGATAATCCTAAAATGAGACAGCACCTATCCTGCAGATAGTTCTAGGCTAAATAAATAGTAGTGGATACATGACCCTAAAGGATACTCTTTGAGTTGAATCTTAGGCAAATACACTAGGGTCAGATTTCTTAGACTATTAATAAAGTATTATTTTGAAAGTAGGATCATTTTAAGTCATTTTTTTTCTAATTTGTCAATTGTAATACAGCCTATATTTGGAGAAGGATAGTTATGATAGTTTCTCTAACATGAATTCTTTAAAATAACATATTTTTACTTAATATGATAGATAACAGAGTAGTGTATAAATAGCTCTGGAGAAAAAATATTTTTCAGAAAGGAGTTTACTATTTTTCTTAATTTTTTTAGAAGGATTTTGGCTCGTTTCAGCTTTAGCATTGTATATCGTAAATGTGTTCCATGAACTGATAGCAAGTTGATTGTCTCAAAAATTGTACCATTTTGAATGTAAAACACTAGACTGTTTTTTAGTAACCTGTGGACTGCTTCCATTTAATTGTAGGATTCATGCTGAGAGTGTAGAGAGTCATATCCCAAGTTAAATACAAACAAAACAGCAGGATGTTGATACAACTGTGACTTCCATAGGAAGTAGTTAGAATGGTAATGTGGTCTCCTAACTTGGGTGGAAAGTCTCTTGTGACTGCTTTTGCCCCATAGACCTGTAACACAGCATGCCTTGACTAACATTTTTGACACCAACTTGCAAACACCATAAAGATTAGAGAAACCCAAATGAAGGCTTTGTTCTCTGGAACAGAAGCTTTCTTGACTAAAATGAAGAGATGTTTTTCTTTTGTAAACAATGAAGGGGCACAAAGCAATAAAATGTTTCTCTGAGAATAGAATGATTGAACTGTTTCCTTGGCAAAATGCTTCTATTTAAAGACACATGGTTGTCACCAAATTTCTATTCACTTGAGAGTCGTATGTTCAGATTAAATTATAATATATTTTGATTTTATTTTGTCAGATATGTGATACTTGAAACTTTATCAGCATGGGAAGAAAGTGTCATTTGTTCATTTTTGTCTTAAGGTCATATTTTACTTTTAAAATAGATTAGCACCTGCTATTGAAGGTAGTAAGACCAATTTAGGCTTTCTCCAAAACATGGTATGAAAGGCTGTATATTTGCCTGCTTTTTTTTTGGGTATCCAAGCAAAGGAAGCTGGAGCCTCTCCCATGTTTCCTGTCCCCTTCAGACAGTGGGAGAGCACAGTAACAACATTCTAAATGCATTTCTCTCCCAGGAAAGCAGTGTCTTCCTTTCTGTTAGAGAATGGCAGTAGTGCTTCTTATGTAGTGAAAACATTGCCTGAATATGAACAAGAGTGGTTCAGACATATTCAAGATAACACACAGATGGTTATAAAAATATGCATAATTTTCTGATCTAGAAAATGTGTGAATTTTGACCAGTTTGTTTTCCTCACGTTGTAAGTATTTTGTATTAATTATGCATTTCAATTAGTAATGTTCTTCAGAAACTATAGGAATTCAAGCTTCTGGCTCTGTAGCTGTAAAAATGACCCTCTAGGTTCCTATGATCTGTGTTTTTGAGGCACCAATGGTTTTGAGGCATCTGCTAAGCAGGAAGGGACTTTGATGGTAGTTGTACCCCTGTATTCTAGTAGTGCACTTTTATTTCTGATTTTGTTGCCATTAATTCTCTATTCACTCTGGTACCTTGCCTCGGTAGAAGAATAGCAGTATGGAGCTGGGGGGCAGTGTTCCAGCAAATATTTTTCAGCTGGAAGTTCCACAACACTTCCTAGGGGTTTTCTTGCTCTAGTGCTTTCCCCAGAACTTGAATGGTAGAGAGATCAAGGGGATCCTGCAGCTGCTTTATGAGCAGAGACTTAAAGACTCTTCACTCTGGGGAGGGGAAGGCAGGGGTAGGATATGTTTGAAGTTTACAGAATCACAAAGGCGGGCATAGGCTGAATGTGGAACTGTTGTTTGCCAGATTCCCCAGAATGAGGAATATCAGGCACTTGTTGAAGTTAATCAGTGATTGATTCGAAAGAGAGAGAAGTCCTGCTTTACAGGGTCGTTGGTTGGAGACCTTTCTGGAACTTGCCTCCCCAGAAGGCAGATGGCATCAGCTGGTTCAAAAAGGGGTTAGACAAATTCATGGACAAGAGGTATACTTCCTTATACTCTTTGGCTGTTGTTCTTGAAATATGTTCTTAAAATTTATTTTCTCTTTGAAAAAGCTCCTTCCTTGCACATTGCTCCCTTACACTGAAACACAATGACCATGCATATATGCATAGTTAATGATTTTTAAATAGTTTTTTGAGAACCTGTTATATTAAATCAACTAGTACACTCTGGAAATAATAAAGCCCACAGTTTGAATAACCTTTAGCTTCTTCTGTTGATCTACAGGGAATAAATGGATTTACAAGATGATACAATTGACAAAATGATTGTTTTAAAGTGCAGGTTGTAGGAGTGAGATATGACAGTTACACTCTTTGGGGTCTGGACCTCTTAGAAGACAGACAGGATTCACAGTCATTCAGGTTTACAGGTGTCACAAGCTGCTTGCAGGACTTCCCAGAAGCAAAGTCATTTTGTTTTGTAATGCAAATGGACATTTGAAGAAACAATTGCAAAATTATTGCATTTGCATCTCCTCTTTTTTTCCTTTTTTCCTTTTTTCTTTTTTTTATTTTTTCTTTTAAATCTGCCTCTTTAAACTAAAATACTTCTGTTTTTGAATTTATAAATGTGTTAGGGTTTAAAATACAGTAGTTTAATCTGTGATGTAGCTTGATTCATAGCATTCTAAATTCACGTGAGGTGGAATAGTGTTCAAAAAGGGACAATGTTGAGAAGGATAGCATATAAGAGTAAGAAGGGAATAGGAATTAGTATTCAGTGCAACATGGACAATGGTAAAAGGAAGAGGGCTGTACAAACCTAAAGAATGAAGATTTGGGTCTGGACTTGGAAAGTCCAAGCCAGTAAGGAAACTTACTATTTTTATTTGAAGTTAACTTACTGGTGAGTTTATCTATGTTAACTTTTTACATGAACAACATGTTTGTGTGCTAGCTACTAAGAATTACACCTTTTTTCAGGTTCACATTGCACAACTTTTTTTTTTTTTAATGGAACACAATATAAGCAACAAAATCATTTTACCAGAAGAGCAGTACTGCAGAAAAAAAAAACAAACAACTGTATTTTGTAATTACTGATCTTGGCAAAGCTATATATGGTTTGTTTTAAAACCGTCTTAATAGTGGTTTTAGTATGTAAAAAGTTACTAATGATAAAAATGATGAAATAGGATGGTATTTGTTTTGAAGTTCAGCCAGCATGGGAATGTGAAGGCCTCCACCTCTGATAATATACTCAAAAGAACAGGTGGCTCAAAAGACAGCAAGGAGGAGTAGGAGGCTGAAAGTAAAAAAGAAAGAAAAAGTTAGGCTTCTGTTTCATGGATTTTTTTTTTTTTTTAAGCTGACTGAATTACGCCCTTGTCTACTGAAACCCTCTTAGTGTTATTCCCAGCGGCCTCTGTGACACCTAGGGCAGTGCTGATCAACTGCAGGCTTCCATATTCCTAACCTCAGCCAACTCAATATGATTCTAGCAGATGTTTCTGCATTTTAGACCTCAAAATATGATGGGTCAGTTTTTCCCTTTTTCCCTTGCATACTTGAGACCCGTGGCATTCAATACAATGGTAGGAATTATAAGCTGAGAGTCTCCCCGATGAGGCAGTGGTGAATCAATGTAAACTCAGATTTATGAAAATGGAGAACCAAAGAAATTTAAAGGTTTGTGTCATTTAAACTAAATTACTGGACAATTGTTTAATACTGTATAAAACTATAAAATGTGCTTAGAAATGTTTATGATGGTGTTTTCTGTTAAAAGGAAAGGTTTTATAAAGTCAGGAGAGAACAGAATCAGAAGCAATCAAATAGAACAGCTTTCTTAATGGCAGAAGGGAAAACTTTGGTTAGCCTTCTCTGCGTTCCCATTACTCCTTATGTGCTATGAAGTAAATTCACTGCTGCCTCCTTCTTGTGCTTCCTCGTTCCTTCATCCTCCCCATGCACCCAGCAAAACAAGTACTTCTCTGTGTACTGTGGAAAAATAAATCATGTTTCCTGTTGCTTTGTCTCCTCTGATTGGGTTCTCTGGTGTGTAATAAGGTGTAAGATGTACTTGAAGTTTTCCTTCTCATGTCTGAGGCATTTATAAGTATGTCATGCTTAGTAAGGTGTGAGCTTATGTGGCAGCCTTTCTTCATGTCAGGGCATAAGTAAGATTTACTCCTTTATCTAACTGATATAATGAAACCTGTAAGAATTTTTTGTCATGGATGTCTTTACCTCCACCTTGAAATAGGTCAAAGAGTTTCTGTCTTTTGGGGAGAGAAACACACTCATACCAAATTTAAAATCAGTGAGAATGTCACATGTCTTGTTCTGGTGTTTATGTCCTCCCACTGAAGTGTGTATAGCTTTCCAATATAAAGTATAAGCCTGACAAGACTGTTCAATACTCTTTATTAATAAAGTGCCAGGCATAATGAGCTCCCATCCTTCACTGTCCATTAAGCATTATTGTAACAAACAAGATAATAAAAAGAACATGTATCATGTTATATCCTGTCAACACTCTGAACAGTGTGAGTGTAGAAATGTGGTAATAAAAATAAGGTTCTTTTTCTAATATGATTGGTGAAATATGGCATATGGGATGGCACATACAAATGTGCTAAAACACTCAATTTCTAATGAACGACACCTCTCCTTTCAGTGCTGCGCTGCTGTTTGCAGAGGCTGCCAGATCATGACTTAAGCGATGGCAGCGGAAATTAGAATGAACTCATCTCAGTTTTCTCTGATTATGAACAAACTTGGCTATGTCCATACTGTTGTACAGCGTGCCAGGGTATGTTAGGAAAGAGAAGCCCTGTTTAAGAAGGTACATTATATAAGATGGTACATATATAAGTCTGTGCTATGTCTTATAGTCAAACTGATGTGTTCAGGATAAACATCACCTTAAAAGGACACCTTGGCCTGCTTCCTTAGTGCGAAGTGGCTTCAACAGACTGGATAAACTTTTCAAGGTGAAACAAAAGCTTGGTGACAGCACAAATTTATGCAAATAAAGTCAGTGGTAAGATTTTTCAATTGTTGGTAAATAGTACTGCTGCATTTGTAGAGGAGCTTGCATAATTCTAATAGAAATACTATGCTTATTATTTTGTATTTTAGTATGTAAAGGTATACTGGGGAATGGAAGTGAAAGAGTATATTTTTTCTGATATGATTCTGAATTTCTCAAAAAAAAAAACAAAAAACCATCCAGTTCTAGGTTTGTAAATATGTACATACTAAGGGGAACTGTGATTCACTAGCTTATGTTAGAAATGTAAAAATACTTTTTTTGTGGTTAAACTTTTCCCAGTTTCTAACCACTCCTACCTCAAACATGTAGTTTATCTTTTTTTTTGTGTTTGACTCTGACCAAAATTAGGCCACAGAAGCCTCTGACGATCACCATATTGCTAATATCATTCTAGTTACTAGTGATTCTTCTTTTTCGCTTCCCAACAAATTCATCCTGCATTCTTTCAAAGACTAACATGGTTCTCATCTTCTAGGTGGGAGGGAAGATGTAGATTGATCTGAGACAGTCATTACAATTACTACTTTGTTCTTTTGTTTTTTAACTCCCCTGAGCTATCTTTCAAGTTAGTAAACAGAGAGAGGTACCAAGCAGAAAACGTTAAAGGTAGGGTTCATAGGACAGCTGAAATAGTTTCTCACTTCTGTGTGGAACTCAGAATCAAAGCTAGCCTTGATACTTTCAAATTCTTACATTATGTGGATTGTGAATATAAATTATGTAAAAAAAAAAATTAATTCTAATTAAATCTATGTCCATAAGAATGTAATTTCACTGACTGGGAGAGTTTTGGAGAAAATGCAGTCAGTGTGAGCGTAGGACCTTATTGCATCAGTCACTGAGCAGTAGTGAGAGGATTTCAGGGCAGATGCTGTCTTCATCTTCTAGCAAACTGGGTCTCAAATGCTGATTAGGAAATGAGTGATACAATTAATAGGAAGAGGGATCTGAACTTTGAAAACCTGTCACTCTAAAAGGTCCAAAACATGGAACTTTCTCATTGCTGCTTAGGGGATGTACAGTGTTTGATAACTTCTGAGTATTTTTGTTAACTGCAACCTCATCCAGGTCTCTCATGACTATCTTGAGAAACCGATCTCTTCTTAGTTTTTTGTGTGGTCTGTAAACAAAAAGTAAGTGGTTCATGTCTGTGGGGTTAGAGCAGGAGCTGGTGCTGGGACCATTGTGAAATTCAGTAGCATCAAAGTAGAGATTATTACATAACACTTAAAGAATAGAAACCCAAGAGGTGTGGCAGATCATCATCTGACATCCGGCAACCTAATACCCTCTTAACAGAGTGGAAAATACTCTGACATTCACAAGCTTAAAGAAAAGACCTTCTACCTATTTAAAAATACTTAAAGTTTCAGTGTGTATGAAAGAAACTTGACTGCTTTCCAGTTTTGTTTTGGGTGCCCACTCCCCCTGCTTATCAATTATTTTGTCAAGAACTGAAACAAAGCTGGTGAAACAAAACCAGAGTCTTTAGAGTCTTTTGTGCTTTTGTGGCTACGTATACATGAGCACCACCCAGATACCCACCAGTGCCCCTCCCATCAGATCCCCCCTTTAACAGGGGGAAAAAAAGAAAAGTCAAAGGTTCCAGTCAGGATGAAAATTGCCCACAGTATTTTCACAGTTGTATTAAGAAATATAATTTATAATGATTTTTTCTCTTAGAAAGGTCTCCCTTCAACACTTCAATGCAGTGATGTTTTGTTTAGTCTAATGTAGGTTTTTGTTAGTATCTAGCCTAAAAATGAATCTAATTAACAGATGAATTTAGGAAATCCCTACTGTAATTTAGCAACTAAATGAATGGGGGATATCAGTACATGACAAGCAACTTCCACTTAAGGCTAATGTAACTATTACCTCATTAGAAGTGCAACTTTACACTCTTCAAATAAAAGCTTTATTGAATTTAAAATACGTTTTTGACAAAGGACTAGCTGAACTTACTTGAAATCCACTTTGTGAAATTATGCTGCCTTTATTGATACTGACTAGCTTTACAAATGTTTATCTTAATTATGTTTTATTGTGATTAAAAAAGATTGCAGATACTCTGCCATTTCTGTAAAGTGAGCTGTTGGAGGGTTTTTTTGTTAAAGTTGGGGGTAGGGTACAAAGAATAGTCCAGCTCCAGAGAGGAGGCCCCTCACAGGCCATATGAATCCACTTACATGTAAATTGCTTGTCTATATGAATTAAGGTGAAGGTTATGAAAGAACTGCATTTCTGTGTTTATTGTAGGATTTTTGACAGTCTCTTTCCTCTTTCAAGTAAATTTGGCTTAAGTCCACAGTCAGTACAGTTTTAAGTAAACTCCTCTTTTGTTACATTAACAAGGTTATAACATCACTGAGGCAGATTTCCAGCTGCATGGATTGAGGCCTAAGCATGCAGACTGAGGGGATAATTAAAACCTTAGGGTGGGTGAGTTAAACTACCAAGTAAAATTGGATAAAAGGCTAATTGTCCATAGCAACATAATACATGTTTCTAAATACCTGTGAAATAAAGATAAATATTTGTGGTATTTTAATTCCTTTTTGAATTCTCAAATTCAGATTATATATTAGGGCATAAAAAAAAAAACAAGGATAAGTAAGCAGAAACCCAAGCAATTTTTAAACTTCATATATATTTTTGTATTTTAGCTATTAATTGAAAAAAAATAATTTTGAAGACTTTGCTGATTTTCTAGCTTTCTTTACAAAACAGGAAGCATTTTTGTGTAGGAAGTACAAGCCTCACTGTGTGATACAGTATGTCAGAATGGGCTGGTCGGTGCTTTGTCAAAATTTGTCATATCTCTTTTTCTTTCCTCCTCCTTTTCATTATTAAGAGTGGAGTTGCATACCTTTGGTGACCTTCAAGAAGATGACATAGAGTCAGGCAAGATGATACATTACCACAAAGTTAAAAAAACAAAATGGGTTGTAATGGCAGCTTGTACTGAACTAAATGAATTGTGAAGGCCCATTTGTTATTCATTAGGAGAAGCAGAGCAGATTACTGTTCAGCCTTCATAGGGAGCCTTTAAACTTAAGGTCATTTTACACTAGTACCCTTGTGGCATGGACAGCATTTAATACATTTTTAACAGCTTTTACATTTCCATGGTTTGCAGCAGTGCTGGTTGAATCATTTCTGTAATGAAGGTGTTTTAAAGTAGTTTAGAGTTACTTTGGGGGAAAAAACAGGAGAAAAAAGAAATAATTGGGTTGATGAAGTGGCTTTATATACTAAAGACCTAAGCATGCAGAACATACTGCTGTAAAGTAATGCATGCTGATTCCCACTGCTAGAGAAGTACATCCCTGGGGAACTGTGTTTTTTTTCTTTCTTTCTTTCTTTTTAAACTTAACTAGAACTATAGTTGTTTTTCACAGTGCTCATTCCTTTGGGGAAAGCAGGTCTGAGGATAGAAATTTAAGAGTATTTTGAGCTATTTCTGAGTTGCTCAGGAGTCTGATGGAGAGCATTCAACATTTTGACATGTTTTGGGAAAGTGTGCATGCTAACTGTCTATTATAACCGTTGATGTGGGCATCTAAGGAACCCAACGTAAAATGAACATGGAGTGGAGGGTAGAGTTTTGCTGATCAGAATAAATGTTGATCATTTACCTCTCAAATGGTTCAGTGGTGCTGTGGAAAGTCAAAGCAGAAAGGTAGGTACCAATATAAAACAATCTGAGAACAATTTGTTCAAACGTGTTGAACAAATCTAAAATTCTATTAGTTTAAAGTATGATTTATAACTCTAAAGAAAGGTATAATAACCCCAGTTAAAGGAGGTAATCATTTCAGAAGCTCACGTTTTATTGCAGACTAGTCTTTCCTTTGCTACTTTTTAGATTGTTATGGACTTAGCTGTCAAAATCCATATTACAGTGACTTAATTTTTGTTCAGAAAATATTAGAACACAAATGATGCACTGTGTTTCAAGATTTGTTTAAAAATAAACTTAATAAAAAGCTAATTTAAATGGTATTTCTCCCAGCAGCCAGCCCACCCCTAATTTCCTTTTTCTTATTTAGCAGATTAACAGCACTCCGTACTTCATTGCAGATGGTATTCACTAGATTTTTCTAATGATTTTACTGTTTTGTCAGGATAATTTTTGACAAAATGCATGTGGACTCGCAACCAGCATATGAAGAAGGAAAAAATGACTTGTTCTTTGACAGCAGAAGTACTTTTATCTGAGATTTTGAAAAAATGTGTATTTTAAACCCTTTTAAGGCTATGAATCTTTAGAAAGCAGGAAGCTTTAAATAACATTATAAATGCAAAAATGATTGTTTTTATTTCATAAAGAAAGTAGAATCTAAGAGAGTGTGAACTCTAAAATCTTATTGCTGTTTGGACTATGTTGTTTCAATGAAGTTAGATTCTTTCAATATAAGTTTTAAATGTTCAGTTACATCAGTATTACTGACTTTTCCCCCAATAGAAATATTTGCCGTCTTTTACCTTTGTATTAACTTAATGCACATAGTCACTTCTGGTTTGTGAACTAAAGCTGTTTTAATGAAAACTATTTTAATCTCTCTAAGTTTTTAAAAGTTCTTCAGAGATGTGAAAAAGTAGACTCTTGATATATGTCCATAATATATTTCAGGAGTGTTTTTTGGTCAGAAAATGAACCTCATCGCTTTTGTTGTTTTAGATTTCTGAATATGTAGTTGAGGGATTGTTATCGGCCCAAGTCAAAGCAGTAACCTAAGAAAGGCGAAATGCCACTGCATTCATTTGTGAAACTCACTAATGAGACCATAAGAAATTCTGTGAAGACCATGCACACTGACTATAAGAGTTCTGAACAGGGGTATGGTATAAGTTTTTTTTTTTTTTTTTTTCAAACTAAATGCATATGATTAATGATCGCCAAATTTCATTGCTTGAAACTGGTGTTTTCCTTTTAAGTTGTCTTACAATTTTATTCGCATGTTTGCAACTTATTTCTCATAAATATAAAATAAAGAACATGCTAGTAAAAGAACAGTTCCAATATTGGGGCTACCTTAGTTATAAAATCAGACTAAATAATTAAGACACTCTGTTGGCCCTGTAATACAGGGCAATCTCTGAAGTTAAGGAGTATACTCTCCCCAGTTTTAAAGTTACTTCTACTGCAGTACTGAGTCAAACACCTCTTGGGTTGGCATAGCTTAGGCATCTTGCTAGCATTTTCAGACAGATTTTGTAGCAACTGTGATCAATAAAACACAGGGTAGCCAGAACAATCCCTATGTGCCTCCAGAATGTTCTTTGCCTTGTGTGAAGAAGGTAGGAGGGTCCCTGTGGCAGTATGCCAGTTGAGGCTTTCTTGGAATAATTTCAAATGTTTATTCTGCCATTGGAAAGGGGTACAGTTAGTCACGTGTTTTGATTCAGGTAAGAGCTACACAGTTTGACGAGGTTTAAAAAAAAAATCTGTTTAACATAGGAATGAAAAATCAGTATTACAAAAACCGTTTGAACACTAGCCTTGTTTGAAGTACTTAGACACTGCATATGCCATTTATGCTATCGTTACCGCTCTGGAGCCACATAGCAGAAAGCTTGGTTCTGCACCTTCAGATATGTGAATTTTCTCCTTAAATGCATTGTATGCAGTTTCTGCAAGGCAGGTTAAGATGCCCTTCAAAGGGAAGGATCTATGTTTGTTTTCTGGGCCTTTTTGTCAAGCAGTAAGTGAGACATTCTGAAAGACTAATTTCTTCCACAAGAAATCACAGATTCTTATTATATAGAAAGGTCAATTTTATGTCTTAAGAATTAATTTGTGGTTTAATTTATCCTTTTCTGGTTTCTAGAGACAACCAGATGTGAAATCCCTTTATATATTATGGACCTGGGGATGCAGGATGTTGCTTTGAACTCCTGTTCCTACTTCTGTCCATTTTTTCCCAAGTAATTTCCACTTTAGTAATTTCTCTTCCTTTTCAGTCCTTTTCATTCCCTATAACAGAAATCTAACAATTTTCATTCTCTTCTTCCAAGAGCAAACCACGTCTCTTATCATACATAAAATTGTTCTGTTTTCAGACAAGCCTGGGCTTTGTAATTTTACCATAAAGATTATACTGATGTGTCAAAAGAATTAGAACCTCAAGACTGCTGTGTATTTATTTTTGTAATTTCATATATGTCCAGTTAGGCACAGGTGTTGTAATTGAGACTGGTCTTTATAATTTTGTATCTCAAAGTTAGTTGTTTGTGTATAAATGTCACAAGGCAATTCCAATTCTGAATCATATTTACCAGTACACTTTGGCAATAAATATCAGAAGCTTGTTTGTTCTGGTCTGATTCCTGTTTCAGGGATTATTTTAAAGGTTAAGTTAAGATCTAACCTCTTGCTTTTAATGGCTTTTGTCTTTTTTAAAAGAAAAAATAAAAAAGGAAAAAAAGGCTTCTGAATATACATTCTTTTCTATGGGGTATCTTTGTTGGTATTAGCTCTCAATTCAGAGGCCATCCGACCAGATAGAGCAAATCTTGATCTGCAGCCACCTTCTCAAAATTCCTCCTAGAATACATATGCACAGAGGGAGTTCTGAACAATGAAGCACAGCAAACCTCTGTAGGAGATAGAAGAAAGATAAGGAAATCAGGAAATAAGTCCTTTTGTCATCTTCACCTTTGGGAAACTATTGTTTCATACTCCATAATAATGACTGTTGAATGAAGTAGAGGTACTGTGAAGAGAAAAATCTTGCCAAGAAGGGATGTCCGTATTAACATCCTGTTATATAGAATCTGTTCAGACCTCAAAAAGTAAATGAATATTTACTAACGTAAGACACAAAATTTGTCTCAGCTTATCTTCTGTTACTTTTGTGTTTCCCTTCTATGAATTGTGTAGCAGAAGAATTTACCTGTAGAAGTTCAAAAAACCAAGTTTTTAGCCTGTTTTCAATAGCAGTGGATGTTTGTGTGCATCCTTGATACAAATTTGGTTATAAAAAGTCTATGGACAGACATGTAAAACTGCCAGACGTATAGAATCATAGAATCATAGAATATCCCGAGTTGGAAGGGACCCATAAGGATCATTGAGTCCAACTCCTGGCACTGCACAGGTCTACCCAAAATTTTAGACCATGTGACTAAGTGCACAGTCCAAACGCCTCTTAAATTCAGACAGGCTTGGTGCAGTGACTTCTTCACTGGGGAGCCTGTTCCAGTGTGCAACCACCCTCTCAGTGAAGAACCTCTTCCTGACGTCCAACCTAAACCTCCCCTGCCTCAGCTTGACACCATTGCCGCGGGTTCTATCACTGGTGATTAAGGAGAATAGGTCGGTGCCTGGCCCTCCGCTCCCCCTCGCAAGGAAGTTGTAGACTGCGATGAGGTCTCCCCTCAGCCTCCTCTTCTCCAGGCTGAACAGGCCAAGTGACCTCAGCTGCTCCTCATACGTCTTCCCTCTAGGCCCTTCACCATCTTTGTCGCCCTCCTCTGGAC
>VXAA01003750.1:382001-392730 GCA_013399115.1 Anseranas semipalmata | reverse complement strand
AGGATCTTCTTTCTTGCCCTTCTTGAAAATTGGCACAACATTTGCCACCTTCCAGTCCACTGGGACCTCTTCAGATTCCCAAGACCGTTGAAAAATAATTGAGAAAGGTCTCGCGATGATGTCAGCCAGCTCTTTAAGCACCCTGGGATGAATCCCATCTGGACCCATGGACTCGTATGGATCCAGATGGAGCAGCAAATCCCCCACACGTTCAGGGTCAGTTGGGAGTTTATCATTCCCACTGTCACGGTCCTCCAGCTCAGGGCACCAGGTGACATGGAAGCCTACTTTTTATAGGAACAGCTTCTTTCCTGACCTGCTGCATTTTTTAGAAGTATCTAGTTTTTGAGATAATATAAGTGCATCTATGGCAGCATTTCTTTCACTGTATGCAGCTCAGCCCTGTGACAGATCTTTATGCATCCAGGCAGGCAGACAGTTTTACCTATCGTAAGAAAATGGCTCCATTTGCTGTGGTACAAAGGAGACATGGTGTAACAGGATTTGTGAGAACCAGCTAATGGTTAGAGCTTTACTCTGTGCTTGCTTCCATCCAGGCTAGATGAAACTGAAATGCTCAAATTTCTGTGTAAATAACTAAATTTGACTAAATAGGTATTAAGTATTACAGAGAATAAATTGAAAATATTATTGAAAGGATAGATAAATGGTAATCCATGGAGAAAATGTTGCAGTGGATATGTTCTTTTGTGTCATTATGGCATCACAAAGCAAGCAAGAGGTTTCTTTAAAGAGGGTATGAGGAAAATAGTCTGATTTGGAGAATCTGGTGGTGTTGTAAGTCGCAAACTATGAGGCAAAACTATGTAAGGCAAAACTATGAGAGGAAGAAAGTTGTGTTCAGTAATATTCCTTCAGATGGTTAACCCTCAGACCAATAAGAACATTGACTGGGTAAATGAACACCAATATACCACCAGAGAAAAGATTCATGTTTAGACTAGACATCTTGTCTCACTAAGGAAAGAACTGATTTCTGTACCCAGTGGTTCTTTTGGACATTGGCAATTCTGGTTTGAGCATCAGTAAATAACACACAGCATGTTTCTGAGGTGGGAAAGACAGCAATGTTTGCCCACATAAGAGCTTTTAAACTGAAATTTCTCTAAAAGCAAGTGCAAATGCAAACAATTTGCTTGATGTGATCAAATCCCAACTCTGCTACAATACTTGTGGTTCACCTGGTTTAGTAACAAAGTGGTCACATTGGTGTCTCATAAAGGGCAAGCATGGTTAATATATAGTGTTAGCAGTCTTTTCATTGTATAGGCAAGAGTTTACAGCAGTTCAGGCACTGAGGTAAAGATCACCAGATTCCTATTTGCCAGATCTGTGGACTGCTGGAGAAAATTCCTCTGGTTCCCTAAATGAGTGATTCAGTAGTGGGACAGAATCAGAGTTTAAATGAACTGTACAGTAATGTACCATATATTCCTTCTGAAATGGTAATGTACTACACTTTTAGGTAGGTGTTAGTAACACTTCAAGGTCAATTGATGATTATCATGGTCAGATCAAGTCTAGAAAATGGAAGTGAAGACATTAAAGAAATAGATCATATGCCTTTTTCTTGTGTAATGGAGACATGGAAGAGGGGCTAGCTTTGGCAAAGCGAAGGGCAATATTATCTAGTTGAGAACACGGTATCTGTTATTTGAAATCTGGTAGTCTTTCTTCCATTGGAAGATCAGAGGAATTGCCAGTGAAATTGTAAGGCAGTGGAGAATTTAAGCTGTGTTCCATTCAGAGATTTTGTCAATGTGACTGGCTCCCTTAGAGTCACAGCTAGGACACTCTGGGATTACCAAAGGATGTTTTCTTAAGGAAAATAGTAGAGGGTACTGATTGTGGTTAGTAACCATCATATCGCTAACATGTGGTGAATAAACATGTGGTCAGTAACTATGAAGTTAAATTTTTTAGTATCAGAAATGTTTTTGTCCCCACTAGTGGAAATGAACGATCTGACCTTCAAGATCTTGTAAGAGAACCAAACAAGCTGACAGATTTCAGTGGAAAAAAGCTTCTGGTTAAATGAAGTGAGCTGCAAGGAGCAGTAGTCATGTCACAGTTGGGCAGAGACAGATGTGCAGATGAATAACCAAAATTAATAGCAGGCACCCTTAAAGGGCTGGTTAATCTGCCAGTAGAGAGTCTGTCTCTTCTCTACCCACTAGTACATCAGCTCATAAAAAATACAAATGAGCCCAATAGCAGCAAGAGCCTTAAGATCTGCTTCCTCATTAGTGAAACTTCAGAGAAGCATTTCCTATGGCTCCATATCTTTTTCTACCTTTTAAGAAGTTGTTAACAGGAATGTGTAGACTGAGTTCTTTGGGGGGGAGTGGAGGGAGGTAGGGGGAAGAATAGTGGAATGAGTACATAAAAGGAAGAGTCTTTCTTGGATTAGTTTCGCAAACACAATATTTAAATATTTTAATGGGGGAAAAATAAACCGTTTGATAAGTGTTTTTCTATGGTAGAGAAGAACTATCTTGTGTGGTTTATGATTTATTCACATTGTAGCCCATCAGGAGCAGCAGTGATAATAGATTGTATATGGTATCCTGTTCCTTCTTAGCTATTAGGGGTTTAGTTAAAAATGCTCCTGTTTTGCTCAAATGGGGCCAATCTGAGGAAAAATGATCCAAAGATGGGTTTTCCTGCCAGTCCAGGAAAAGTTAATGTACACTGTATGTTGTGTGAGTGACATTGAAGGATAAACAAAGTTGCAGTTTTGGGGTGGAGAAAATGCAGTTTTCAGAGCAGAGAATAGCAAGACAGTGTAGAATGAGCAGGAGAAAGGAAGAAAAANAAAGTGAGATGGACAACAGGAAAGGAGAGAAGAGGTCACTGGTCAAGAGGTACACTAGGGGTTGTTCAGTTGTAATGATAACTTGAACCGATAATGTTCGGGGGGGTGGGGTGGGGGCTAAGTCCTCTAAAGAGTTCTGCAATCTAGCACTGCAAGAACAGACGATGTAAACAACTTCATTCCCTCTGTCTTCCTTCTGAAATTGCCCAGTGAAAGCTAGGAGCTTGCTTCAAGCACTCTCTCACAATTTATCTTCTCTTTGACCTTCTGTTTGTGTGTGCTGCCTAATATATAGCAATTACCTCAAAGCCATTAGTAGCCATCTTTTGGGAACGTATGGCTAGTTACATGACTCTTTTTTGAATTGGAATAAAAATTATTCCATGCACCAAGATGAAAAAAGCAGGATTTTAAAACAGGTTGCGCATTTGTTTAGTGTTCAGAAATTTATGCATGACTGTTCCCCTAATGCTGCATCATAGGCCATGATGATCTTACTCCTGTACAATGTAATCTTCATTATTTCTGGCTCATCAGACTGTTACACTATTGTCAAATTGATTTGGGTGCTTCTTTCTCTCCTTCTTCCTCATGAGTAGTAATCAAATAAGGTAGCATGTTCCTGTATGTCTTTTAATGATCTAACTCTGTGCTTATCAGCAGCTCTTATGAAGACATTAATGTTTCTTTTCCAAGGTGATGTACTCTGCCCCTTCACAAGTTTTTTGGCTAAATATTTATCCACACTCATGTGTGCCTCTGTGCATGAAAGATCCAGATAACAATAGCAATAGAGAGCAACAATGAACTTTTGAAGTTATTATAGTGATGTACTGACGTGTAAACCTGTATGGTTCACCTCAGTTCAAGTTTTGCAAGGTCTTTTTCAATTTGTGTCTCTGTGTAGATACATACATGTACACATGTAATGTTTGTATTAGTGACATGAAAGGTCCTTTAACCCCCTTTCTACTGCCTCAGAGGTTCAGGCATTACTGCTTTTAAAAACAGTTGTTAACCTGATGGAGTCAGGAAAATCACATACTTCTAAAATCAAAGGTTTTCCGTGTCAGGAATATTATTCATTAGTAGTAGTATTCATCAATGTAAATTTATACTCAGGCTATATTTAAGTACTTCCTATAGGTCTGTAATTACCAGTTGACATGCCTATTCCACACAGATAGTGTGTCAAGAGATTCTGAGCCTTTCCTCCCTCTAGGGAACCGCACAGACTAAGAAATGTATTAGAAGTGTAGAGCAAAAGTAGTTGTATAATTTCACAAACATTAACATCATGCATAGAATTACTTAAGTTGTTCCTATTTAAGGGATAAAAGTATTTGTGTTTCCGTACCTGCCTTCTCACAACAAATTAGTTAGCTGCCAGTTTCATAAAGAGTTTATTTATGCTTGACACGGCAGGGATGGCCTGCACTTTCTCATTCATCTGCCGTATTTGCATAACCTTGCAGAGCTAATGGCTGCCATTCTGACAAATTAAGCTGGTTTCCTATGTCTTTAATGGATTAAGTCCTCTTGGACAAGTTATACTTTATTTTAATCTCTGAATAGTGTTTGCTGAGAGATGTAAATAATACATTCATTTTATTCCATTGACATTTGACTTGCATGCTCAAAAAAACATATATATGAAGAATATTTGACAAATACAGAATGAACCAAGTTTTGTAACTATACAGAGGTCATTAATGTTTAATAGCATAATGCATTTTATGTTTTCTTCTTTACTTGCTGCCAAATATTTGAAAACAGTTTGGCCGAGAGAATAGTTATCCTATTTAAGTTTTTGATTGCTTTATAGTATAATTTTATCCAGTTCCTGATTTCTCTCGACTTTTTTTTTAATTTCTGTAATTTACACATAGCATACTCCAAATGTAGAGGCATTATGTATGATACATGTGATAAATGAGTTACCTAACATATGCAATAATATATTGGAGTTGTAAATATGCATTAACAGGCAAAATATCTGAATTGAAAATACATGTTAATATTATAAATGCCTGAAAATGTCATGATTTGAAACTAAGGTCATATGTTAAAAATAATGATCTATGGGAACTGAACGGCATTGTATCTGAGGCAACACCACCTACCTATTTACAAAGTAGTGTATTGATAATTCTTAGATAAATAATAATGACATTCTTCAAGCTTTCTGGTGTGGTAGAGAGGTATTGCTTCTCCAATTGTTACCTTTAACAGATAAACAAGGTATAAAGCTACTTCCTTTTATGTAAGTGAAACTTTTTACCGAAGTTCTTTTCTCAGTGTGAGAATTAGATGGTACGTTCATTTTGCTCTACTTCAGGCTGGTGACTTTCAGATTCCTGAAATGAATATTGCTTTGACGTTTGTTGCATTCAGTCCTAGCACCAAATTCGGTAGGAGAGCACCTGGTGTGCCAAAAGCAGGCCTAAGTCGTCCAATGAGGAGTGTGATCAATGGAAATATATGTATTTATTATTTTCTTGTATATAGGCAATAACCACTGACAGAGCTCACATATGGAGCCTGTGGCTCTACCAGGCAGATTATTGGGATGTGGATTACGCTGCATGTGCATTTCCCCGGAAAGAGTCCCTTACGCGCCTAGGGTTTGGGGATGCAAATATGCATCTCTGATCATCTCATTGGCATTCATTTAGATAAATGAGACTTTTAACTCTGTGAAGTAATATAAAACGTATGTGATGCTAAAACATTAGAACAGCTTTGTAACTGAAATGTTGTATTTAGCCACGTAGTATAGCTAAGTGGGAAGGAACTGAATTGTTCCTGGCTACCAGACCTTTATTCAATTCAGTAGACCACACATACACTGCACTATGATTTTTTTTGGTAATATGTCAGATCTCTGGCAGTGTTCCTAAATTCTGTATATTTTGTGTGCATAGGCTTATAAGCTAACTCTTCTTTGTAAGCAAATCTGAAAATTCTGTTTCTTCCAAATAAGTCCTAGGCACGAGATCTCTCCATGGACTGCAGAGTAAAACAATGCTATTTGTGAGATATGACATAACAACAAAATATTAAACAGGAGCTTAATTCTCCCCATCCTACTTTGGACCGTGACAGTGGGCCTCCTGCTGGGAAATACAATGATCTGTTATTAAAATGACAGTCCCACCTAGAGAGACAACAGCTCAATTCAAAGAGAGCCAGAAGCGCCTCCACTACCACCACCAGCAATTGAGATCAGCTGGTGCACTAGCACAATCCCTTGATTTAAACATCTGGTGGCAGGACTTTCTCAGTGGAGGTCTGTTGACTGTGGAATTCTCTTACACAGACACATACATGATTTAACAAAGCCAACGTTTCTTTATCCTCAGGGTACAGTGTAAGGCTGTTTCCTTTCCCAGGCAGAAGCGTTTGCTGATGGTTCCACTGGCAATCAGTACTGCATTAAGAAAACTGTCCTTCAGAGATACAGCCAGTGATGCCAGAGGATGAGTGGCTCCACAGTATTAATTAGTGCTCTTCACCAGCTCTCCCCAGCTGGTAGAGCCCTTGAGGGTGTGCAGTCTTAGAAACATATAGTCTTCTGTGGGAATTCATCATTTTTGCATATTATCTCACAGTTTTACAGAGGTGCACACAGCTGGGGATTAGGAAGTCAGAATGTATATGCTCTCCTATTCTCCATCCTAGATCTTGTGTTCAACTGCTCCATTTCCCACAGTGCTTCTTTAATCTCCTGAAAATGCAAAAGCTTCATTTTTTTATTTTGCAGGTGTAATTCTGCAATGCTTTTTCGCAGCATTATCACACCTATAAAATATGCCTGTGTTGAAGAAAACATTTTAGAAGCACTTGCTGTAGATAAAATAACTAACCTGCTAGAAGCAGTAAGGTTTCAGTGGCAAAGAGAAGAGTGCATTAATTTATCTTGTAGCTGTAGCCTGGTGTCATGACTTACTGGGGGCTAGGGGTGGGTGGGGGCTTGCTGTTCTGCCAAGTTACCTATGGACACTAATATTCTTTTTTCCTAAAGTGTGAGAGTTTCTTTTAGAATTAGGTGAAGTCTGCAAGCTAAATATAGTCAATATTTATTTGGTAATAGTGTACATATTTTAAATTATGAGCTACCAAATTAAACAAAGTATGACCTAATTCACAACAGTTTATTTACTGCATGTTAGGAAATTAAGAGCACACAGTGGAAACATTATTCAACACAGCTATGCAAATCAAGCAAACAGAACTGGGAAGGAGGTATTAATAGATATCCATGGGGTATGATGTAGCATGACACAGAAATGTAACACAGTATCAGTAGTGTAATGTAGATACAAAGCAGTACAATTCCTTCTACCTGTCCCCAAATCTTCTACTTTGCAAAGTAAACATAAGAAAGAAGCTTAAGTGAAGAAGGTAAAAATTGTGCATTGACTTTTGTTGCTTTTCAACCATGCTGTAGTTGCGTATCTACATGATGAAAATTCACTGTGAAGCATATGATGAGATGCTGCTGCTCTTAAAAACTAAAACTCTGTGTAACTTCAGTCTAGAATGCTGCAGTGCATTAGTTTTCACTGTGAAAATGGAAAAGGGAAGGCTTAAGTGATGGACATTAGAAATGTTTTCTGTGCCATTTTCTGTTTGTTGTTAAAGGCAAATATTTTTAGTAGTCCAGTAAGCTCTATAGCGCCTTAAGTTTTTTCTTTCTATTTCTATTCTATTTGTATTCTATTTCTATTAAGTTTTTCTTTCTATTCTCATGCATTCATATTAGAAAAATTGACACTGTGTGTTAGAACCAGCTTTGGTCTAAAGACTCTAATAGAAAGTACATGCAAGTAACTTTCCTGCATCTTTCTCAGCTGTTCATGAAAGGCAATGACAGAAGCCAGGGCACCAGTGCATTTATGTACAGCATCCTTGAAATTATGATTAAATTTAATTTCTATTAATTTCAGCAAGTAAATTAAAAAAAATCATATTATCAACTGTTCGTGTAGTGTTATGTTTAGTTTCTATAATGATTTTATTTTTTATGTACTTCATGAAGCTAATTTGCACACGTGCTTGGTGAAAGAACAATGCTTGTTTGTATAGAAGTAAATATGTGAGTGTAGAGGGAAATATGCCATTGAAAATACTGTAGAATATGTGTTGTTATTGTTTGTGGAAGATAAACATTTAAAAGGCACAGGAGATTTTCTCCCCAATACTCTTGAGTATAGTCTTCATTTTGTTTAAAATTCATTTTACATTTATCCTCAACTGAACTTCACTGCACATTACTTTTCATCCTTTTCACCTTTTTCTTCTGAACTCAGTTCTGTGCTTTTGAACAAAAGAATCCAGAGCAGAACAGGATAAAATTAAAGATGTTTGTGTATGTAGTATGTAGAAGGAGGACATTTATTTCCTACTCTATGTGAGAGATTGCTTTGGGTAATTAAGATAGTACTATATTCATTTCTGGAATAAAGAAGTTCAGGCTTAAATAAATTGATTGAATTTTGTTTTATTAACTTCTACTAATAGTCCTTATTGAATATATGCAAATGAAACAAAAATAAATTCAAATAGGAAAAGGCCAAAACATTCTTGAAGTTATGTTAGCAAACTTAACTCATATTCATGCTTATATAAAATAAACACCAACCTTCACCACCTTCCCTCAGGCATAGTTAAGGAGTATTGGAATGTTGTTCCAAAATGGCACGTGTCTTTGCAGTTCTAATATCATCATTATCCAATAGATGCTATACCACAAGTGGGAAAACAAAAATGTATTCCAGAGCCTTTTCTGCTCTCTACATGTGCAGTAAAAAGTTTCCACGCACCACATGTCTCTTTACTGTATCTATATGGTATCTGCCAAAATAAATATTTTATTCCATTTATTTTTAGTTGGTATTGCACAGGTCCTCCTAAGATTAAACAGTCAAAGGTCAAATAAGTTGAGATGAACTGTAGTTTTAAAACAGTTGTGCTGCTCTTAATTATATGTATAGAGGTTTTTAGATATATACACATATACATACTTACATATATAGATACACATACATACTTGATTAAAAGCTGAGGATGTTTGCTCAGCAGAGAGAAGCAAAACCATCATTATCTGATTGTACATGGAATCCAGTGGCTGCTAATCAAACCCGGGGCTGCATCTGGTTAAACATACTTGGCATAGACTTGTTACAATTAGAGGTTTTGCCATGTCAAGGGAATCTTTCACTCAAAGCAGCGACCCATATTGTACTGAACAAACACATGAGTTTTTAATTGAGAACAATAGCTTAACAAACCACTTCCCAGGACCACTGAAAGAAAAGTATGTGCCTGTGGCAATTCTGGCACTGAATTGTGTTTATTTGAATCCATTTATTCTAAGCCAGGGTTCAATATACCAAGCAAATAAAAAAAAATTAAAAGTCAACATGGAAAACAAAGTTAAAGTGAGAAAAATACAGTATGCTGAAATACAATGCCAATAACAGGTCCTTGTGTATATGCTTGTGCCCGCTCTGCTCTTTTATAACTTTCAGACATGAAGATCTACACTTATTTGGTTTCATAGTGTATGAATTTTACCAGGTACCATAGCTACGATGTATGTATTTACATTATAAAGGGAACATTGAATATAGCTTTTGTTATATCGAATTTATTCTACATCTGTATTTCACAGTAACACTGGAGAGAAATTACTTTGTATTCAGAAATAGCTGTAAATGGTAACACAAGTGTAATAAAAATTAAAGAACAAAATGCTTAGTTTGGGAAGTTAGGTGTTATATACACTAGCCAGGGCCCCAAATTTGTAACTAGTAGGTATGATCTTTTAACTTCAACAATATCTAAAGTCTGAGTGTATATTTGATGGTATAAGTTTAGACCAAGGTAAATGACTGAGAAAGAACAGCAAAAACTCAACACGGTATTTATCACACTGCAATAAAGTTTAAGATGATTGAGTTCTATTCCCTGTTTTCTACAGGTTTCTCAAGATTTCAAAGTCACAGTTTATTAATAAGTGTTCAGTCTGAGATTTCTTGTAGAAAAATACATGCAGCTCTAGGTACAGTTGGGTACCCAAAAAAGGAAGCGCCTAGATTAGTAGAGATTTATAAAGGTTCTAATCCTAATTTTTTAGGATTGTCATCTTGGTACTAGTTCTTATACTCAAACCGTTAGTTCTGGTCTAGACTGTCAACATGTTGGTTTAGTTTCTGACTCATGACTGGAATGAGCCAACTTCTTATCTGCTGGGGACACAAAGATACAAGGTGGAAGCTGGCAGATGAGTGAAAGGAAGGCTGGCTTGAACTTGAAAAGGTATATGCTGTAGTCGCTGTGGACATAGTTTGGTTTAAGTGTGTAAGTATTCAGCATGGGAAATGGTTAGTGGAGTGTTCAACATACATCACAAAAATGCAGTAGACAGTGCTATAAACAATGTGGAAAGTCTGCAAGTATGCCCAATGAATCTATAAATAGTAAAGGAGTAGAATCTCCCTTGAATTTTACCTTTAAAAAAGGTAAATTAAGTATTATGGAACTGCAGTGCTAAGTTGCTGAAGAAGGATGAGTGTATAGACACAGCGGAGTATCTGTAGTAGTGTGAATTGCTGACTCTCAGAGGTATCATGCTTAGCAAGTCCTGCCAGTAAAGAGTGATATACAATGTCAAAACTTGTCTTTATGAGCAGAAATTTTCTGCTCTTTACTTGGAAGCAGTATGGCCCAATCTGTTGCAGTTCTTTATCAGACTTGTATTTTTAAGAGACAGTAGATGCAGTTTTAGGATACTTATTAACAGATCAAGAATTTTATTAAATATGAATGCTGTACAAACTCATCCTTATGGCTGGTTCTTTTTTTTTTTTTTTTTTTTTTTTTTCTCCT
>VXAA01003750.1:345345-381995 GCA_013399115.1 Anseranas semipalmata | reverse complement strand
GCTGGTTCTTTTTTTTTTTTTTTTTTTTTTTCCCTCTGGGAAACATATTTGTTCTGGTAAACTTATTCTTTATCAGATTATATCTGATCTGATAAAGATATTTAATCTATAATAAATAGATATATTTATCTATTTCTACCCTATTTCTGTCCTCTGCATTTCTACCATATTTCTGTCCTCCCACAGGTAGCTTAAAATTGGAGGGTGTGCAATTTATTATAATCAGCTGATTTGAGGGAAATGTGGTTGTTCAGCATATTTGTGCCAGTGGGATCTAGCACTGCAAAGATCTCAATGCATTTAGAGCTGTGGTGTCAATTTTGTTAAAACAAGGCTAAAATATTTTTCAACTCAAGGAAATTTATGCTACTTTCTTGTATCACAATAAATGTGTTTATAGTTTGGTATCACAAATGCGGTTTCACTAATTATTTTTAGGAGGATTATGTAACTTGTGTTATATGATAAATTTGATGCTGCTGCTGCTGTTTACATTAGAATCTACTGCAAACAGTGTTGCTTAAACTGTTGGGTGATTGGCAGTAAAAGGTACTTGTTACTAGAGAGTGGTTTTGGTTTGCCCTGTGGGCGTGAGACCTCAGTAAAGAGTAACCTAATAAGCAAATTGCTTGACTGGATGGTTGAAACTTTCAATATTCTTTTTTTTTTTTTCTTTTATATAATATCACTAATAAGATTGAAGCAAGAATTCATTCAAGTAATATAAAGTTTGTTTTATCCTGCTGCTCACGTGCTATCATGGTAAGTCACTGCAGCTTAGAATGTTCTTATTGATTTCCTGAAGACTTATTTCAGCACTGGGAATCTCCCTCTGGCTATAACATAGGTTTTTTATTACTATTTCTTTATACGTTTGTCCCAGAATGAATTCCAACTTGTTGACAGCACAGCCTTGTAATAACAGAGTAACAGAACTGAAATGTTATGATGATAAAACTGATAAAATGGAGTAGAGGGGTAGAATCATAGAATCGCAGAATATCCTGAGTTGGAAGGGACCCACAAGAATCATTGAGTCCAACTCCTGGCTTCACACAGGACCACCCAAAAATCATACCATGTGTCTGTGAGCACTGTCCATATGCTTCTTGAACTCCAGCAGGCTCGGTGCCGTGACCACTGCCCTGGGCAGCCTGTTCCAGTGTCCAACTACCCTCCCGGTGAAGATCCTTTTCCTAAAACCCAGTCTTGAACCTCCCCTGTCGCAGCTCCACACCATTCCCTTGGGTCCTGTCGCTGTCACCAGAGAGCAGAGATCAGCGCCTGCCCCTCCGCTCCCCTCGTGAGGAAGCTGCAGGCCGCCATGAGGCCTCCCCTTAGCCTCCTCTGCTCTAGGCTGAACAAACCAAGTGACCTCAGCCGCTCCTCGTACGTCTTCCCCTCTAGACCCCTCACCATCTTTGTAGCCCTCCTTTGGACACTCTCTAATAGTTTTATGTCTTTACACTGACTATCTATATCTATATCTATATATATATCACAGAATCATTTAGGTTGAAAGAGACCTTCAAGATCACCTAGTCCAACCTATGACCTAACACTAACAAGCCCTCCATATATTTAGAAATAGCTTATTCTAACCATGATTTGGGGGGGTTGTTTTGTTTTGAATTGGGCTATATTTTTAAGTTAGTCTGAAAACTCAGTAGTCAGTAACTCTTACATTAAACTGTACTGTGATCTTAGTGGATGGAGTGAAAATGTTGGTTTGTTTCCATGATTCATTTAACCTCCATGAATGTCTTAGCCTCCATTTGGGCAGCCTGTTCTGGCTGCAGCTGAGTCTGGTTTTGAAGTTACCTCCTGTAGTTCAACACTGCATGTTTCTGCTTTACCAGAGGTGACTGCTCTCCTTTAATCTGTTGGTGTTTGTATTTGCTTCCTACCCTGGTTCTATCAGAATGATCAAAGTTATGTTAAATTCTCTAATAATGCTTAAGGATTTTTTCTAAACCAGATCATTTTGATACAGAGAGATTTGCATTTGCATATGTGGTTTTACTATGAAATCTGGGGGGATGGGGGTGTTCCCTCACATGATCACATGAGGGGAGGTATGCAGTTAAAATTTAGAAAAATCAGTTAGGCAGCTCCATTTTGCAGGGTCTTCAGGTCAAGCATTGGAATGGGCTGCCCAGGGAGGTGGTGGAGTCCCTGTCCCTGGAGGTATTTAAGAGATGTGGGCATGGCACTAAGGTGCACGGTTTGGTGATGGGACACATTAGATCAGGTTGATGGTTGGATTTGATGATCTTGAAGGTCTTTTCCAACCTAAATGATTCTGTGATTCTAAGTGGGGATAGTGGTGAAGTCAGCAGGGAATAGGGATTCATCTGTAATATGTAGGTCAAAGGGGAGGAAATAGTTATTCATTTTTAAGTCATTATGTATTTGCAGAAATACTTTGAGCCAACGTGAGTGTTAAAGTCTGTGTACTGAAAGCCATGTTGCAGTTTGCATAAGGTAGTTACAAAGGTTAAAGTCAGAGAAATCAGGAGCTGGAGAGTTACTCTGCTGAATCTTGCAATGTTTATAAACTAGGATGAAGAGAACTAGGATGAGGTCCAATCTCAAATAGGTAGTAATAGGAACCAGTATTTCCTTGGATACTGTTAAGGTTCAGAAAAGTAGTAGTTGGAGGGCTACTCTTGTTAATTAGATCTTGTACAACTTCCTAATCTATGATGGGGTTACAAACCTACAGGGAATAGGAACTTGTCTTCAGAAAGAAGTTTAACCTTTTTTACTGGTCATATACATGCTTGTTTCTGATTTGTAGCAAATTTAAAAAAGTGCTGTTACGGTATCACTTGTTGTATTTTGCATGACTTTGGAGAGAACTGATGCACAGAAAGTAAATTCCTTTTTAAAGGAAATTCTTTGTTGCTCTTCATTATGGAAACTAAGTTCCTTTGATTGCTTATGGTTATATACAGCTCATATTAACTGTCGTGTTGTTTCTTTATCAAAGAGAAATGGAAAGAAAACCTGGATTTTCTTAATAGCTAATATCTGGGTTATAGGACAGGCTAAATACATACTTGAACATTGGCAATCTGCTAGTTTAGAGTAGCAGCTGTCTTTCAGTTTGGATGGATAGCGGTACACAAAAAGTCACCCATGTAGTGATTGGAAATAAAAGATAGGTTTAATCTGGGGAAATAATTTATTTGCTTTAATCAGCACTACCCATTCTAGAATTTCTGGAGTGGCTTGTGTAATCGCCAAAAACAACAACACAACATTATGAACTTTTGTATGGTCTGCTTTAGTATAATATTTGAAAACCTCTCAGCAGAAGATAACCGTGGCAGATACCTTTATTAACAGATATATTATGCATTCCAACATTCTGTGATTCTCGGACCAGTCTCTTTGCTTAACTAAGTTGTTTTGACTACTCCTTTAAATCAGGATCTCTTCCTGCAGTGTAGACGCCTAATACTTTCTTTCACTGATTGCTGGTAGTGTATGTGGATACAAATTCATTTACCCAGGTGGGTAGTTTTTCAAAAGTAATGTAGGAGCTTGTGCTGTAACTGATGTTTTCCCATGACTTATTTGATTGAAACTGGTATATTACTGCTCCACCAGCTGCTAGTCTTTATCCCGCTATGTTAATAAAATTTTCAAGTATATCATCTTATGTGATACGGAGATGAAGAGAAACAGGATAGTATCATGGCTACTGTGTAGGGAGAGTTAGTTCTGTTTTTATTTCTGGCAATTTTTGAGAAAATTTTGTAATTGTCATTTATCTCACTTTTCAACTTTCAAAAGAAATGTAAAAAATGGAAGTGCTCTCCTATGTCTGACTAGTCTAAATTATTCTTATTTGTTTTTGCAGTCTTTGGGTGAGGATATCATATTTCTAAAAAAATACATAGATGTATATATACAAGAAACATACACAACAGTAACTTTTTTTATTCCCATAGTCATGGTGAACTAAACAGGTGTCAGGTGTCAGATGTTTCAGGTTGAAGATGAGCTGACTTTGTGAAATGCCAAGAAGTAAAGGTAAAATGAGAATGAATTAGAAACTATGGCTTTCAGGGAAGGTAACACTGCATTATCCTAAAACACGTGCATTCAAAAGATCCAGATAGAACAGCAGTATTGAGGGGTTTTGTGAACCAAAAGTTGAAATGTATGATTTCTGTTTTCTTGTTGCTAACTTACAAAATGTAGTGGACCACCTGAAACACCAGACGAATTATAAAAAACTAGGAGTTGAATGTGTTTTCTCTTGAAATACTGAATGTTTATTCCTGTGAATTTTGAAATGCTAAAGAAACTTGAAGTGAAAATGCGCTGAATGGGAAAGCCTCCAAATGTTTCCAGTGGGGCTTGAAAAAATAAAGCTTTAATATTTCAGATATTGCAAATAACTAGTGCAATAATTATATTCTACTTGAAATGTATTATTTACACATAGGAAGTTATTCCTTCTGAAAATTTGATTTTGGTCCTGTATTTAAGTACTTTATTAAGATGCTCACGTTTATGGCAGTACCTTTTACAGACATGAACATAATCTGAGAAAGCACGTGCAACTTTTAGCCTGTTTAAGGAGGATTTTTCTTTCTCTGTAGAAAATTTATACAATTCAATGAAAAAGATACTAAGTTGGTAATCTATTTCCTATATTTTTGAAAGTTATATTGCCCTCTAGTATATGTTGAACTTTTGCCTTAGAAATCTCTAGCAATAAGCATTAGTTACAGTATCTCTTAATGTAATTTTTTCTGATAGTATGAGATTATTCATTCTTTATCCTAAACACCTAAATATGAGAAATTTATTTATATCAAATTAATGAAATATACATTTTATGTCTTTCCAGCACATTAAGTCTTTTAAGAAGAACATGGTTTCCATGTCTGTGGTATTTGAGAAATTTTGAAATGCAAATTCATGAAGTGAAAAATAAATGATGGTGTAGTTGCTATAACTCACCAGGAGAGAATATAGCTGAAGATACCATCTCACTTCCCTAAGTTCAGTAACGCTGAAGGTGCCAGCATAAGGGAGAAACAGCTTTCATGAAACCACAGTTCCATCCCCTGCAAATAGGGTTATAAAAATTATGTGACAGAGAACAGTCCCTGGTTAGAGACCATGGAAGCGTTGTATCTCAGGGCATCGGGGAGTGTGCAGATGAAGGCAATCTGCATAGAGTTTAAAAGGCAATACAAATTCTCTCTTGTGAATCCTGCTTCCGTTCTACTCCAGGGGCATTATGTATGCTATGTCTTCCACACAGCTGAATGTGGCATTAAACCCTCCTTTGGTACAAAATCTTTAACAATACATCAACTCTGCCTCATCTGTCACTCAAACCTTCATACCAGAACATATTTTGTTATCAGAGTTAATGAACTCCAGAGAGAGGGAGCTAATTTCTTAGTGAGTAATACTCATTTTTTTCACATTAACTCTTAGTGAACTGGCTTACAATGCTCGTGACAAGAGAAAAAATAGCCTTACCAGATCCACAGGGTTTGACTTCCCCATATACTGTAACCCACAGTCCTACCTGTTTCTGTTGGCATCATCACAAAAGACCTGCTTTTTTCAAATATCCCTTCTTTGGTCCACCCACATTTTCCTAATTTACTAACATGCAATAAATATGGGAGCACTTCCCTGTAGTTTCTTACTGGCGACTTTGTCAAGGCAAGTTAGTGCAAACTCAAGTTAGCCAGGGTACTTTGCATTGGTTCTTCATGCCTCAGTGAATATCTCCTTTTGTAGCTGAGGTTAAATTATGTAGTCAGTATATTCAACTGGGAGGACAGTTTTCTTCTTTCAATTGATTGCTGCTTCATAGGCCAGTAAATACTGCATTTTTCTCATGCTGCTTTTAAAATGACAATGTGAATGTCAGACTTTGAAATCACTGGCAGTTTTGTCTTTTATAAAAGAAAACAGGATATCACTAGCAGTTTTTGGCAGCATTATCATGTGAATTATAATTAATTCAAATTCTAAGGAAGAGTGGTTTCAAAGTGTCAATTAAAAGAAACACCATCTGTGAAATTAGCAGAATGGAGATTGTTTTTACTTTTATTCAGGGAGTATGGTATCTCCTAGCAAAATTATAGTGCCTGTCCGTTAGATAATATATGGTGACATGTAAGGGATATATTCATTGTAGTCATGTTACTTCGGTATACACAGATGAGCTCTTCCTTGGTCTGTTGAGAGAGGGTCATTCATCACATCTTCTAATGGAAGTCATATGTTGTGGAAATGTACTTTAGCTAGTCCTATCTAGGAGAAATAAATATACATTGAGAGGTACAGTTATCATTTGGAGATAACAGGATATAAAGGAGCTTTCAGTCATTCTGGAAAGAGTTGTGGGCTTTGCTGTAGTTCAGAGAATGTATTTTGTAGAGTCCTTTCAGCTGCATTAATTACAATTCATCTGAACTTGGCAAAAGAAGAACTGAAAAAGGGACTGTTGTCCTGGTGATATGTATGCATATGTATGCACTGCTATCCGTTTTTATGCATTCATTTAGCTATGCATCATAAAAAGGGCAGTAGACTTTAATAAAGCAACTGATTAAAAAACATATAAAGCAGAAATTGTGGAAGAAGTTGTATACGTATGTATATTTGATGCATGTAATGCACACATTAAAACACAGTATTATTTTTAATTTCAACTCTATTATGACTGATCCCAAAGTGTTCCTTGTGTGTTTTTTTTGTTTGTTTGTTTTTGTTTTTAAAAAGCTGTTTTGGTTGGATATGATCATGTAATCATTTCTAGAATGTTTAATAATGGCAAGGGTATAAATGACTATTTGCATGAATTAGCTAATTATTTCATCTTGGTAAAAATCTTAAATGCATATAAGCATATACTTTAAAATACTTTTTGTATTCTCTTGTCTTTTTGTGACCTGTATTAGTTTTAAAATGAGATGTTTTTAAGTTGTGAAAATATATATTTATATCTCATTTAGCAATATGTTGCATACTGTATGGTTAGATGACCTAGAATGTGAGACTTAATGGAACATGGCTGGAGGTTATGGTTAAACTCAGTTTTATTATAGCCATTTTATACACTGTTAGGACGATTTAATTAGCTAATAAGCAAAGGAAGTTATTTCAGCCCTCATCTGTTAAGAGGTTGAAAGAATCAGATGGTCCATATGGCTGCATTTAAGCTTCCTGTTGTGTATTTTTTTTCACAGTTCAGATATCTTCTTTGTATTAATCTGGGGGATCAAATAAGCCAGACATGCCTTAACTGGCACCAACAACAAAGACAAACGCCTTGTAGCTGTGAGACCTCATGAAAGCCAGACTTTGGTCTCTTTGACCTTTTTAATACCATTTACACATCTACGAAGTCTATTAGTGACATTTTTCTTAAGGTGGAATTACTCACCTTTGAGCTTAGTACAAGCTGAGAGCTAAAGAGTAGGTATTTCATTTGACAAAGGACATGAATAACATATAGGTTTTATTGAATGCATGATGCTTACGTATTTAAGTAAATAAACTATTGTAGCATATGAATGGTTCCTATTTATTTTGGAATTTTATTTCACTTAAGATAATAACTAAAAATAACTTCTTATAATGGATAAATAGCTCTATAAAGCAATCTTACACTCAGGAAATTACTCATTACATGTAATTTTCATGTTCAAGAATAGATTGAGGTCTATCCTGTAACAATACAAATAGTGGGTCTACCGCACAATCTAAATTCCAGCACATTTAGTAATCTAATCACTATTCAATTTAGTAATAAGCCACTAAGAGAAAATGCAACTGATATGCCTGTAGATTTGCTATGTGAAGAGGAAGTTGTGTACATTGACATCTGTTCTCTGGAAGAACAAATACTCTTTCAGTTAGTTTATAGCTTGGCACACTACTAAAATTCAGTTGTCTAACTTTTTGAATAAATATTTATGAATGGTGCCCTGCACAGTTTCATTGCAAATTAAGAAATATTGGCAGTTGAACTGATGTAAATCTGCAGAGGACCAGAGACAAACATTTCTTTTGATCTTTGTCTTTACCAAAGCCCTGTAAAAATGACCAGAACCTGATAGCATAGTTTCATCTCATAGAGGCTGATCTGCTGAACATGTCCTGTAGGATGCTGAACGTAATGCTTTTGCTGAGAGGCACAGTTAAAGGTTCTGAGCAAAACAGAAGCAGGTCTGTGCTTTGCAATTTTTTTCATTATTTTTTGAATTGCTCTGTGAAAATGTATTTCTTCTAAGGTAGTTCTGAAAGTTAGTTTGTTCTCTGGAAATTTTCTCAATGAACCATGAAATTTCAGCATACCTCTGCAGACAGGATGTTTTTTTCAAAGTCCCTTTATAATATTTTATAATATTTTAGAAAAGTAAATAAACACATTTTGCCTTTCATATGCACACTTACATAAAGCAGAGGCAGTAGGTTTTTCTGTAGCACAATTTACAGCTTTTCTCTGAAATCTGTGAAAAGTGGTAGAAGAGACTGTGTTTGTCTGTTTTTGGTGTTTAAGAAATCAACATTTCTTTTCCGTTCTGGCATTCTGATCGAGAAGCTTTTGTGTTTGTAGCGTACCTTCTGGTTATACTATGACCACAGAAGATTGTCAGAAAAAGCCAAGCTGGATGTATTCCACTCAAGAAGAAATAAAGTAATGCTCCTGAGTTCTTTCTGTTATAATTTTGTATGTGAAAGGCATATCTTGTTACATCTATTGAACATTGTGTAGATGAATTTTGTTATCTGATCCTTGCCTGTTGTCCCATTTATTAAGATATACTTTTGTGAACAAAACCATGGGAATCTTTGCTTCCAATGTTGAAGTACATTGACTGACACGTCTTAGTGATCTCAAGGGTAATCCTTAATCGTAGCATTGTAATAATACAGGATGGAGGTCAAATGGAGTGATGACCTGCAATTTTTCAGCAGCAGAAGGCCAATACAGGCTTGCTGCAAGGGAAAATGAGTTGTAAAGTGCAAGCAAATTCAGCTACAGGCAGGAATCAAAATGATTTTATTGTTTTTGATGCTTTTACTGGTATGTGACCACATTTTCCTAATCAAATAAGCTTCCACATCCATAGCTGTGTAATTATTTTTCAGTTTGCCCAGTGATGGGAGAGGGGGGCTTCTTTCATCTCAAAACAAACAAGATTTTTTTTTCACTCATTTGTTTCACTCATTTCACTCATTGTAAGAGAAAGAAAGGTAACTCCTAGGCTCTCACATTATCAGAAAAGAAGGGGTACTGACTACATTTCAACTGATCAGTTGTGGTTGAATCCACATCCTTCACCTGCCAGGAAAATGTTGTAACCTGTTGGCTAGCAGTCAATCTTTCCTTCGAGAAGTAGTGCACTAATGCTCTTCTGGGAAGAAAAAAGAAATATCACTGAATGTTTATGGCAGGCCTGTGGAAAACTGGGTTTCAATCCTTGTGCCAGTGGTTTAGAAATAAAAAATTAAAGCACTTAACCCTAATCCTTCATTTACTCTAATTGTTTTAATCTCCCAGAAAACTTTTTTTTTTTTTTTAGTCTGGGTCAAGTCTCAGTTTTTGTCCAAGCTCCTAATGGAGTAGGATATTGGGAAAATAGAGGAATGTTGAGTTCTGTTTGTGATACACGTGATCAACACACATATGGCATTTGAATGTGTTGTTGTTATCAGTTTGTAGGTTTTTATCACTGACCTGCACCTCTGTATTGAGTTCTGTCTTTAATTTAAAAAGAGGATTTATTCCCATTGCTGGAAACGTCCTGCATGAGGAGTGTGTATGTGTGTGCAAACCTACAGCCCCAAATCCATGAGAACAGATTGGAGTTCCTGGGTTCTTTTCTAAACTTTTGACTGAGAAAAAAATGTACTGTATTCAGTATAATGATCTCCCTCATAGTTCAACACAAAGCCTCAACTGCGATCTTAAGAACATCAACAGATATTCAGGGTTGACATATGTACGGTTTAGGTCTGTGGTATGTTGTGTGTTTGTGGGGGAAAGCATGAGGTTGTAATTAAGGTTTTACATTGTACTGTGTGGAAAGATTAATGTGTTTGTCTGTAATGTGTTTCTTCATCACTTGGAGACAGGGGAAGTTCTTAATAATGATGACAAGCCTGTCATTGAAAATATGCTATTTGGGCACTGGCATGAAATTAAGTATTGTCCCATAATTTGTCATATCCTGGGTTTGCCCCGTGAGTGGTGCATTTCTTTCTTTTTTTCTTTTAACATGGAATTTTTATTAAGAAATTTGACACTAAAGAAAAAGAAGACTAGTACTTCTATTCTTCTTTCAATTTCAATTCTTTAAACTGAAATTTATAATAGGATAATAATTTTAAGATCTCAAGAATAAATGATGACCTACAAGATGTCTGATCAGAAGTTGTCCCCTATTTCCCAAATTTCAGATGTTAAAACCTGTAAACAATATTCAAGGATTTTTTAAATTATAAATCCTGTAGTTCAGGTTATAAAGGTAGTTTGCAACGTGTGTATCATCCTAATCAACTGCTGTGCTAATGGGCAGTGCTCTGGAAAGCAGGCTGGAAGAAATAGGGAAATATGCAAGGCATATAATGACTCAAGCTAGAATACCACTGCTGTTCAATTTAAATGTCTGAACCAAACTGAATCAGTACTGTGACACGATAGTTAATTGAGGGGGCAATAATGGTGTTAACAAAGTCTACTAAAAAGAAATTTTGTAGATACTGTAAATAGAGATATTTAAAGTTTATTTGGGAACTAGAGTTAATGTTGAAAAAGTTATCTTTAAGGATTTGGGAATCTTAGAAAATGAGGGAAGAGAAACGTTAGATTGATGAAATTCTTGGTGAGTTATAAAATGTGTGGAAAATAGAAATAATTTATATAGCTCAACCAGTGAGGAAGTAATGAAGGAGAAAAGGGTAAGTACTGAGATGCTGGAAAAGAACTGGTGGGTGCTGGCAGCAGCATTGTTTCTACATACATGCTTATTTTCATGAAAAATATCTTCAAACCAATTTTGTTTGCAACAGTGATTCTTCATTTGTAAATAATGGGTATTTTTTTTTCCATCATTCAGCTTTCTTTCTGGATTACAATAAATACTCTGGACTGATGCAGTGGCATTTTATTAGTTGAATAAGTATGTATTGGAGTTGTTTCACTACAAACTCTTCAAACTCTTAACATACTGCCAGTCCTTTTGCCATCAATAAAGAACCATAAGTGAGGTCACTGTTTCTTATGTGAATCTATCTTATGATTTAAAAAAAAAAAAAAAAGTCATTTAAATTTATTTTTAAATCTTTGATATGCGGCCTGTAAGTTTCCATGAGGACTGCCACATTTGTCATAACCAGTGCCGAAACATTCAACCTGTAGAGAAACCATTTGTGGTGCAGGTTTCTGAATTAACTGAACCATGGATATTGGCTGAACAAAAGAAAGTTGTTGAACTGTTCAGGAGTGCTTGATCCTAGCTCAGATTCAGGAGACGGGTGTAAAGAAGAAATTAAAAAGTCTTTTGCTTCTATGCCTATTGCTCTGTACCACCTTCTTTGATTTCCGCATACTAATGTTCCTGCATGGGCTCCTAACGTCTTGGTAGTCTCCTTACGTTCTGCATGAAGGCTTTATATTGTACGCTCTGGAGATGAACATGTCTGCTTTTATAAGCATGTTTCTTTTCAGCTGGCAGCAAAGGGAATGCCTTATGCTCTGCATTCAAATTGAGTTACTCTTCCTTCTCAACATTGCAAAGTGACAGCTATGAGAGCACAGAATGGTTAGGTTTGGTGCACAGATTTGACCATTATGACAGATATTAATATTTGTGATAATCTCCGTGTTTCAATATATTGAGAATTGTCATGAATATTATTAAAATTTTAATGGTGGTAATGATAAGTGTTCCTACAAATCTATTATATTTTTAATTTCACACTGTTTTCAACTATTTCACAAAGTATTTTAAATTTATCCTACGCTATTGGGAAGCAGAATTTATATGGCAGTGGCCAGAAGGATGGATGCCTGGGTAAGCCAATGATAAGGAAAAAAAGTCTTCCTTAACAATCAGTTTACATAAAGCAGTATGTGTGTGAATGTGGCAGTGAGAGCTTTGAGTAAAAATAATTTAGCAATAAATTTCTGTGTTTAATTATAGACAGATTCAGACCAGATTTTTTCTTCCCAGGCATGCCTATCATGGGAGAGATGTCAGCGTACTGGCTTTAAAGAAAAAATAAATGTATAAGAAAGAAAGAGAAGTTTCTCATGTGTTTTGCTGAATTAGTAACTGAACAAAGCTTTAATATACCAGACCTCTCTCAGAGTAAGAAATATTGCAATAAGTTATAAACTTTGTTCAGCTCTGAATTATGCATTGTGTATGTAGGGTATACTAGACCTATAGTATGTTTATCTGTTGACTTCCACTAAGATTTAGGGTCTATTTTGACTTAATAACTTGCTTTATTTTGTTTGACATATATTTTTATGTCTTCCATGTGCATGGATATATAAGATACACAATCGTGGGTGAGGGTCTAGAGAGAAAGTGCAGCACTATAAGTACTAATAGTGGTTGTAACATAACATTAAAAAAAAAAAACACATCGCTGTTTTTTTCTGGTGTCTTGTCACTCCTTAACTGGTCTAGAAGCCTTAATAAATGGTAAGAAGTACAAACTGAAGAAGTTACCACATTGCTTTTATATTTTACTTGGCAAATCCAAAACATTAAAAAAAATAAAAATCTGTCACCATATCCTGCTGGCATGCGGCTATCATGTTCAGTGCAAAAATCATTATCAAAAGTGTACAGCTAATTGGCATCCTATAGTACACCCCTGTTCATGTTTCTAGTATTAAAAATGAGATTAATGAACAAATCTGTGCAGCATATGAAGTGCTCTCAAGCCCAGATATGAGTTTAAATTGCACTTACTTGAGATTGAAGGTTTTAGAAATATATATGATTTAGAAAGCAAAAGGTTTTCAGGGGTTTGATCTTTGCTGTTAAACAGAGAAAGATTACAGCTAAATTGATCTAGTGTGTCTATAAATTCTTTTTGACTTCTATATTCTGTGCATCTTTTAGCTTTTCCACATGTAATTTTTAGTTTTAGGTTTATAAAGAAAATCAAGGGAAAACTGATGTTGTTATAGATCCCTCCTGTTTCAGTGCTCTTCTGAAACTAACTGGTGCTTTCTTGGAGATGTATATAAGAAGATGAAAATAATAATAATAAAAATAATCTAAACTTTTAGTGGAGGAAGTGTAATCCTTCACATTTATTAAAGTCTTAAGTGAGGTGATTGCAATCCTTGTAGTCTTGTCAAAGATGGTAGGGAATAAACGAAAACAAAATACCAAACCACAAAACAAACCCAAACCCAAGGAACCATCCAAAGGCAACTTTCAGTTCAACAGAGTTCATAGAGAAAATTTGGAATCTTGTGTTGTCTTGCTTTGGTCCTGCCTTTCTGATACGATGTCCTGCTCCAGAAGTGCTAGCAAAAGCACTAGTGAAGCATTTTAGCTGTGATTTTAAAGAATTAGTGTAGGTGCACTTTGGCACCTCAGTTGATTTGAAAATCTGGCTACTTCCCTGTCCATACCACAGATGAGCAGCCCTGAAAGTACCGTTCTCCTTGTAAATATAGAATTGTGGCAGATCTGACTGGAGATGTGTTTTGTACATGTGTGGTTCCTTCCTAGTAAGTGCATGGCTGTCAAAAGACAGAACCTGGAAACAGTGCAATGCATTTTGGGACAATTGATAGAAGGTTAAATGAATGCTATAAGCTATCATAAAGTCATTTATTCTTTAGAATAAATTCCATTCTGTACAAAATGGGGATTCTCCTTCGAGGCTTTGAGTAGTTTTCTCTGTAGTTGGGGTTGTTGTGCTTTTTGTCATTTTTTGTTTTTGTTTTTCTCCTCCTTTTAAGATGGATGGTATGATAATGAATAATTCAGACCAATCTTTTCCTGTGAAACTTTGGTATATATGGATACCGGTGCAGAATTTTTTCTGCCTTGAAGATGGAAGTGAGTTATTTTGACAAATGGTAGCTCAATTTTAATGGAAGATTGTTAGAAACGTTAGCAGGACTGCGATGTTTTTTGGGTGTATTCATACCGCGCAATGATATGACATGGCAGAAATACTCTTATTAACTGAGGATGATCTTCCTGTTCCTGTAAAGGAATGCATGTTTGAATTCTAGGAACAGTTTAACTGCAGCAATACATCACTATCTGAAACAATTAACCTTGTCAGGTCTTGTTAGCTGGGATGCACCACTGTGCTGATGTGGCCACAGTCCTCCTACTTTGGAGTTACTTAATTTGTGTCAGGTCATGGCTGTATACAAGCCCTTTGAGCCAGCAAACATGATGTGAAACAAGATAGACTTCACTGCCATTCTTGCCCTTGTCTAATTTTTCAACTGCATTACACATTGGTCTTGATTTACAAAGTTAATTTCACCTTTATATTAGTATGTTTGTCATGTTGTCTGACATTGTAGTTTTGGAAAGGCTAAGAAAAAAGCATATCTGGAGAACTAGTTGTTAAAACCCTATTTGTGGAGACTTTGCAATGGAAATATCATTTATCTTCCTGTGCAGTAATTTCAGGATGAAACAGAGGGTGGTGTTCCAAGCAATGTAATGTGATTGTTCCTTGCTTAGGAGCTAGGCAATATATGCTTTTTAAAATTATTGTATATTCATGACTGAAAATAAAGTTTGACAAACTGCAGTGAAATTAACATCTCCTTTGAGAAATTGTTTGATAAAATTATGACCTCCTAGTACAAATTCTGTATTGCAGTTTAAAAATTTAAAAATACCATTTTTTTTTATCACTGGAAAAAAAAATACCTGTGATCAAAATAAATCAAAATTGTTGAAATAGAAACCAGTCCTGCCCTGAAACTAGAACCATGGCTTTTATGATTTCAGGATTTTGTCTAATAATATGTCACAGTTTGTTTTTCATATACAAAATGAACTTTGAGCACCTGTTTCTTCAATGTAGAATATCAAGTTATAGTAAATATTTTGCCATAAGAATTTCTATGAAAGCAACTTCTGACTAAAGATCTGTTAATTTTTCTATTACATTATGAATACTGCTTATAATTTATGAAACTACTTTGGATATGCTAGAGTTTCTCTTCTTGAATTCTATTTGCAAAATATTTCTTTATGTTTTCTTTTCTATGAAACTGTATTTAAATAGAATAGAATTACTTGCAGGTATTTAAATAACATTCTAGATTGCTAAAGAAGAATGTGGTTTTTAATTCAGTCTATCACTTTTATTGCATTTCTCACTTATTCTATCAAAATTTTCTATTTACTTTTAGCTGCATTAGCTGGGGTAGGAATCTTTTCCACTTCACTGCAGTGATTTTGCTAAAGGGATATTTGCAGTGACTCCTGTTTTGGATTCAGTACACCAAAGAGAATAATGTGAAACTACTTTTGAGTGGCTTTCATTACTATTCTGGCTCTGTTAGTTTCTATATCCCCCTTTTAAATATTTTTAATGTTAACTTAGGGCCTATAATATACAAAAAAGAGATTTTGTGAGCAGGACAGAAGAAACATAAAGAAAATGCAACTGATTTATGCATCTCTCTGGAAAACAGAAGTGTCTTCTTTTTATTGTTAAAGTCTGTGGATAATGTGTGGTTAATGTGTTGGATTTTCTGATTCAGCTAGAATCTTCTCAGACTGGTTTGAATAATGTGTGAAGGGGTTTCTTCCCCTTCCCTTTAAGAAAAACGGATGCATCACTTCAAAAGCAACCATGCTTCTCACAGGCCAGTATTCTGTACTTGCACAAGGACGTCTGGGAATATTGAGAATATCTTTATATCTGTTCAACGGTAGGAAGCATAGGAAGAATAGGTTTATTATTACCAATGAGTAAAAAGTTGCTGTAATTGGGATTTCAATTAATTGATAGTTCATATCTACATGAAATCTTCACTTTTCAATTGCAGTTTTACAGGTGAGTTTTTCTAGGATCATCATGCACTATGATCTTTCCTAAAAATAAGAAAAGTGTGTTTTTTCCCTATTTCTATGTATTTGCTGATGTAGTTACATAAAAGTGTTATGATCACATGTTGAATAGCTATAAATAGGACTGTTAAAACATGATGTGGCAAGTGTCCTCAGTGAGGGAGACAGACAGTCCCATGTATAAACAGTAAGTTAGCTTTTCAAAGGAAATATGTTGTCAAACACTGCAAAACAGAATGGACTATTGCCAACATCCAGTGGATTAGTCTAGTCTGAAATGTGTAGCACTGATGTTTGTTTGTATTTGTTTGATTCTCCCTTTGTGTTACATTCCCCTGAAAATGAATGACAGGGTTGTTTGCTAGGTGAGGGGAGATAGCATTTTCTATGGGAAACAGCTATGCATTGATGGAGGAAAAAGCTTGGATGTTGTCTCGGAGGGAAGCCAAGGAGACAGCACGAATCAGTAGTTCAGCAGTTTAAGCAGAGACCGCTGAAAGGAGCAGGGATGGAGCAGGCCTCAGCAGAAAGGAAAGGCCCTTCCAAGGGAGTGGGGGACTGGCTGGATTCTGTGCCAATCCAGAAACCCCAGGCCTGAGGACTCTCCTTGTATGGACCGGAAAGGGAGGATTTGTGTATAAAAACTTGCAATTTCTGTCTTAAGTGGTTGCACTGAGGTTTTTTTCTCGGCTTAAAAAGTTAACTAGCATAGCTTCATCAACAAATGAAACCTGGCTTTATTGAACTAGAAAGTGGTTTTGGTCTTTTTAAGTTCGTTCTTCAGGAGGAAATCCAGGTGGATCTAGCACACCTGTGTTGCTATCGAATGAGTCGAGAAAGAAGTTGAGGAAACTAGTGGGGAATTTTTAAGACAGAAAATACTGAATGATGAAGCATTTCTATGTATCTAGTGTTCAAGCTGGGTGGTCATTGACAGCAGTAAGACAGGTAAGATAACAGTTTCTTCTGTTGCCTTAAAAAGACATAAAAAAACATGTAAACATCTGGATATGCATAATACTCTATTTTGCCATTAACATTTTCTTCAGCAAACTTTGTTCTTAGTAGAATAGTGCATCTGTTCATGAAGCCTAAAGATGTCAATAATTGGTGTACTATGAATTAATTACCCTGTCATGGTTTCAGAAAAATAGGTTAAGTCCATGGCTCTTCATCTTCTGATGGCATACATACATTAACACAATGTTTTGCTTATTTAAAAATGTGACCATTGCTAGCAGTTCAACTACCCGAGTTTATTGAATCAAGTACTCCTTAGGGAAGGTAATTTGCTAGTTACATACTGGTTTTCACGACTGGGTTCCTGAATCCCAAATCAGCATTTTAATTGAAATAGGAAAGATGAAATTCAGCTTTTTCTGTGTGGAACTACAAAACATGTCAGGAAAATTAAATATAATAAACTTATTTTGACAAAGTATGGCAAAATTCATGTTAATCTAGCTGGTCTTTGAATTACTCTGTCATCACGATAATGGTGTCCTTAGATTTTGAAGCTCAAAGGTGCAAGCTATGCAATCATTTAAAAGTATTCTCTCTTTTTTGTTATTGTTATAGTTTCTATTAGTCGAAAGCAACTTTTTTTCCCAGTCTACTTTTATGTTATTGCAAATTTTATTAGAGCTCGATATTACACTTCACTCAAGAAATATTTTTCTATCTTCAGTGGAACCAAACCGTGGTCCACTCCTGCCGATGTTTAAGGATTGCTTAATTTTTAGAATGCAAATACTTCCACTGACTTTTGTCAAGTACGTATGTAACCACTATGTAACCAGTTGCAGCGTCAAAGCTTATGGATGTTCACAAATGAGAAATGTAAACATCATTATGTGTTTCTCTGTGTAATACATCAAATGATGCTTAATATGGTTCTTAGGAGAAAGCCGAAGTCCAGTGCTGTTTCATGATACTAATAGAGGAAGCTTTGAATTCTCTGTCAAAGGTGATATAAATGTTGAAAGTGCTAGAATGTAGACTCAAAATATATAGTTCTAAGAAGCAAAGTCTTTTGCTAGGTGAACAGAGACATTATTTGTTGATGATATACATTTGCACAGTACGGGATAATAAATCCACATAGAAAAGCAGCCACAAAATAATTTTACTATTACAGTCGGTGTCCTGGGCCAGATTAATCCCTGCTTTTTTTTTTTTTTTTTTCCTGGTAGATCACTAGAATGGCACTGGGGATTAATTTTTCCTTTAAAGAAACATCCAGTCTCCAACTGTAACTCCACAAACCTGTCACCTTCTCTCATATCAGAAAATAGCTGAACTTTGTGTATCTATGTGTATACATATATATATATATATGCTGATTTTACGTGCCTTTTGACAAAAGTTACTATAACGTACCATTGCTCATTCTGTGTATGCCAGATGTTATAAAAATCAAATGGTTAAGCTAGAACTCTAAACAATGAAGAACTTTCACATTGGATGTTTTTGCATCCCTTGAAATCTGAATGCCTTAAATTGTAATAAGTCCTACTACATAGGCGTTTGTGAAAGCCAGAAGATTTCCTAAGTTGTTCTTTAAGCAAAATTAATTTTCTGTAGTTGCATAATGTGTTGTGTTAAGGTCTAGTATTTCTGGTCTTGCTGTATTGCAAAGGAGCAAGTGCTGACTTCTAATGGGAAGATGATGCCTGCCAGATAAAAACTTCAGGTCTTCAGCTTCATAAATCATAGTACCACATACAAGCATGAAAAAATTGCTGTCCAAAATCTTAAGTTTATTCAGTCTACTTGTGGAAATTTTTAGTCAATATATTTCACATTTAGGTGGAATGAAGGTGTATTTCTTTAGCAAAAAAAGAAAAAAAAGAAAAAAAGAATTAATTTAAATTGCATAATGTCTCTAATTTATGTACATACATCTCCCAATTGCTATTACATCTAAGTATCGTGACAGCATTGATGTAGTTACTCTTGCAACATGCCTAATGTGATTCCTATTTTGTAGATTAGAATTGATACAGAAAGAGACAAGCCAGATTTAAATAATTGTGTATATATCTACACAATCAGGCAACAGCTCAGTATAATTTTCTAAAATGACTGGGTTGATGATGGGAAACTTTCATGCCACGCTCTAGAAATATTATCAGCCCTAGCTTTCATAATTCATATCCTGGCTCACCTGTCAGGAGCAAGTTCTTGTGAGATCTATCACTAGGTATGAAAGAGAGATTCATGAACCTAGGTAACCTTCTATTCTTTCCTCTGAAGCAGAAGTCTCTTCATCACCCAAACTCTCAGGAATGTTGGTAGCAGAGCTGAAGACAAGGTGTAGCACTGTGTTGAAAGCATCCAAGTTTCTAGCACCCTAGTTTGTGAATAGCTGAGATGGTTTTATGCAAGTTTTCCAAAGTCATTTGTAGAATCTAGGACAGAGGCAGGTCGCTGGTCTCATGCGTGGTGTTCTAACTGTACTAGACAATGCTGGACATGTTGGTACTGGACTCATTAGTGCTGGATATGGGAATGTAAAATGATAGTCTGGAGAAATTTATAAGAAGGCTGAGAGCAGGTAAGGAGATGGAAGATGTATGGCAACTTTCAGTCCTTTTGTCCACAGACACGCCAGCTCTCCTTACCTGTGTATGTTACATTACTTGTTCAGCTTCTTCTGAAAACCCTGCCCTACTTCCAGCTAACAAAGGTTCATTACCTCAGCTCTAGTATCCCATGTCTGCACTGTAAGAAGTAGTGAGTTATCTTCCTGTTTTCATCGTCTAACTTCAAATGTGCTTAATGCATTGCCTGTTGACAATAGTTATTTCCCTTATAGCCTAGATTTCTTTTGCATATGTGGGCAAGGATATAAGAATATAGAATACATGTAAAACTAACTTATACAATTTCAGATTCTCTAAATAGTGTTAATTTGTGCAGCAGTATCACAGTTGAGAGATGTGATACATCCTCTGTGGAAGTATATTTATGATTACCACATGGATATGTATAAATATTTAATCTTCAGTGGCATCAATACAAGATTTTCTTCTGGTACAGTAAAAGATTAATAATGAAACTGCATTAAGCATTCCTTCACACAGGATCATTTTAACATATATATACAAGGTAGCTAAATGTTAGTGGAGAGTAGTCTGCCTCATAAATAGCTTGGATTTTAGTGCAATTCTTAGTACTTAGCAGGCCAGATAGTCACATCTATGTTCTAAAAGATGGGAGCTGCAGATGAATACTGGATGTTACTTCTGCAAATAAAATTTATTTCTTAATTTTATGACACAATTCTCTACTACCAAAACATTGCAGCGAATAATTTGTAAATAGATAATAATGAGACAACAAATTTTTGGAAAGTGAAGCTTTTCATTAGAGGAGATTACAAAATGAATGAATATCATAATTGTAGGTCTTTTAAGAAACAAAAAAAATACTATTAATAATTAATTGGGAGAAAATTATGATAGACAATTTTTTGGTTAGTTCACATACATTTCTTGTTCTCTGGCTGTGTTTTGCAAAGTTCAGCAGTCGAGCATGACTTAAGAAACAGTAAAGTTCCCTTAGGGACACTTTGGGGATTAGAGACATACTGTAGTAGAAAATGTAAACATGATAGAACAAAGAGCAAGGTCAAGCAGAGCACTGTCTGTTAGCAGAAGATCTTAAAATTGATTCACTGCTTCTCTATAAATTCTTTTTGCAGAGAAGTAATGATCTCTGACATATAGACTGGATAATCATTCTTGCTGGAAAGTTTTGCATAAACTACAGTTGCTTGAGGAGAATAGCAAGATGACACTTTCAAATAAGCAACTGTGTTATTCCAGTTCAGAATTAATGGTCAGTGTAAAGGCTTGCTAGACTTGAAAACTATATCAAGGTGAAATGAATTACTGTAACCTAAAGAACATTCTAAATTTGCTTGCATTATAGATTTATGTTGTGCTTTTAAGAAAGACTTAAAGTGAAATCCAGGTGAAAAGTAGTGCAGTATAATTGATCTAAGGTAGCAATAAATCCCAAACTCCTTGAACTCAACTTTTGGCCCCAGCATCAAAAGCTACTATTTATTTTTAATATAAAATTGGTTTGCTTTAGGTACGTTGGTTTTTAGAGCACTGCCAGGCATCATCAATGTCAAATTTGTGTTTTTGCCACCTCTTTGAAACCACCTCATTATTACCATGACTTTATTTTGGAACAATACTTCAGTTAGTGTCTCCTTAAGTTTTTAAACTGGTAGTGGGCCCATCTGCTGTAGACAGCACTGACAAATGGTTCGGATGGATACATGATTTTGTCGTTCTGAATTAGCATCCACCATGGAAAATAGAGAAGTGTCGTGTGTGCCTGCTGATGCAAGATTTGCCACTGGAAGTATGAAGGATTACAAGTGATTTAATTTTCTGAAGTATCCTTTACATCACTCCATTTTCCAGGTGTGTTCTCATTAAAAGTTGGGTAAATTTGTTGAAGGCACCCTATCACAGGGACTGTGTGTTCATGCTAAAAGCAATATACAGGAAGACTATATGTTTGAGAATGCCCTAGAGATATTGTATTATTCTACTCTTGAATTTATCACATTTATCCTGATGTCCTGTGTGTTGCTCTGGCTACTTTTACTGTTCTTCCACTCTGTTCTGTCATTTTTTTTTTTTCTTCTAGGTCATTATATTTATTTATTTTAGGTTTCTAATTATTTTTTTTTTCTGGTGTGAATATTGCCTACAGCACCAAGTGGAGTCAAACAGAAATCTGTCTTTTTCAGTGATCTGCAAATCTCTTTAAAGCTTTGAAATACTCATTTTGTGTTAGTGAGGTAGAAGGTAAACAGCTAACATACTTTTAAGTCAAGGAACATTATAGAGGTATCAGAATACTAAAAAAAGGTTGATAGTTGTTCTTATCTGCAGATTAAATAAATTCTGGGGAACACAAAGAATGTTACAGAATATTTATGAACCTTTACCAACCCCTACAACCACAAATTGATGGGGATTTAAGGGAGAATCCTACAAGTAAGAATTTCGCCGTTCCTGCCCAGCAAAGCATTTAAGCAAATACTTAGCTGTAAGCATGTGGGTAGTTCTGTTGAACCCAAATCTGATTTGCTTATGAGAAAGCATATGTTTAAATGCTTTAGTGAATAGGAGCAGACCACTCTGTGGCTTTCAGGACTCGACCCTATTAATTAAGGAAAATAATCTAAAAGGGATTCTGTAGACTTGGAGTCTAATCACTAATGGTGATTACAGGCTTGGTTTTTTTTTTTCTACAGCTTTTGACTCAATGAACTGTTAGTCACTTCTTTCTGTTATGACTTATGCATATATATGTAAAAGATATAATAGATAATAGATAAATTTCTTTTGCTAATTGTAACTAAGTCACACTCTATGTATTTCAAATATATTACATAGTGAGACAAATTCTTTTCAGAAATTCTGGAAGAGAGAATTGATGGAGGTTCAAGGATAGTGAACGAAATTCTGGATTTTGTCAGCTTCGCTCCAAGTCATGGCAGTGAAAAACCACTGACCAGACAGCCCATTTCTCAAGTGCTCTATATGACACATGCACTGAGGGATTCTGATGTAGAGATCTGAACTGTAAAAACAGGACCTTTTAGAATAATTACAAGTTCAAGTACTTGCTGTTTTTCACATGATATCATAGAATCATCGAATCATAGAATGGCTTGGATTGGAAGGGATGTTAAAGATCATCTGGTTCCAAGCCCCCTGCCATGAGCAGGGATGCCACCCACTAGATCAGGCTGCCCAGGGCCCCATCCAACCTGGCCTTGAACATCTCCAGGGATCATCCACAGCCTCTCTGGGCAGCCTGTTCTAGTGCCTCACCTCCCTCTGAGTGAAGAATTTCCTCCAAATAATATCAGTTATTTTACCTATTCTGTATAAATAAGTCCATAAAATGCTTAATTAGTGCACAGAATAGCATGGCTGTTATTACTGTGCTTTTACTTCACCGATAAAGCACTATGAAGTAAATTTTATAATTCTTGGTTTTCAGATGGATATGTTCATTCTGATGTTCTGTGTCTCCTGGATATAGTATGCAAGTTATTCTTGATGGTGTGCAAACATTTTTTTTCATTACTGGTAACTTCAGTATGCTTTTTGTATATTGATGTTAATCTTCCAATATTGAAGTAGCTGTTTATCACTTTTTTTTTTTTTTTTTAACTAGCTTCTAATGGATACATCTGAGGTAAAGAAAAGTTACGGCTTTCAGAAAGTGGCACTAATGGTGGAACTATTTGTATAAGACAGTTTTTGGAACTAGAATCCGTCTCTTTTTAGCTGCAGTTCTTCCGTTTGCTATCCATCCTTTGCAGTGAACTTCAGTAGGATCTCATATAGGGATAGCTTGCAGAGGATAACAAAATTTGTTATGCAATAATCTACATCCATTGTTACAACAGAGGGGCTAGAAAATAAAGTTGTAGTCTGGGAAACATAAAAGTTGTCTGTCTGTTGTTCCTGATTTATATTTTTGCCATTATTATTATTTAAATGATTTTAGTAAGGTCAGTTTCATCCTTTATTCCTAATTTTCCTTTTCTTTGTAAAAAAAAAAAAAACACAAAACTTTGAGATAAGCTGAGGAAGAGCTGGGTGATAATTTAGAGAAGATTTTCAGGACTCTGTTTAGCTTCCTTGTTACCTGAATACTTGTTACATAAAAGAAAATATTTTGGTTATTGTTCTGGAATTCCCACTTATTTAAAAAATTGTCCGTCATTACCATAAATACGGTAATACACTTCCATCTGATATCAAACAATTTATGAATCAATAGGATCACAAAACATCTGAAGAAATAACAGCAGTTTTGTGATGCTTAATTTCTGTTGGAATTACTGATTTTAAAATACTCATTTGAAGTGGAAGTGGCATTGTTCTAGCTTTTGTAATAGTGATGTCATTTTATCTTTTTTTTTTTCTTTATTACAGTCTGTTTTCTATTATTAAAATAGATTTTGCAGTATGTGCTTTGTTACTACATTACACATGCTTAACTCGTATCACAGACTCCATGGATTTGGAAGAAGGTAGCTTGTATAAAGTAAACCTGAAGATTTAGTAACTTTGGAGCTAAACAGCTATATTTAGCTCATTCAGTTAAATGTAGCTGTTTTGCTAGATAAACCCAGTACTGCCATCTTACGTAGATGAGATCAGTAAGGTGGAACTTTTATTTTGGATGATTTTTCATTACAGATTAATCAGCTGAACACACGCTATGCAATTATGATTTTATGATGTGCTTTCAAAAATTATGATGTGCTTTCAAAAATTAAGTTGTATTCATGTTGTCTTTGTGGAAAGAATTTGAAGAACAGCAGTATATCTAGATAAAGAAAATGTCTGATGTTCTTTTTCATTTATCCTAATCTTACCTTTTCCCTGTTTTCTATACCCTGTTTGTCTGAGTGATGCACCCAGTCCCATTGGCTGTAAGCAAAAAGAATTGGATTCAATATTCCTATTCCCTTAATAACAAGACTAGGTGTCTCCTGAACTCACTTCTACTCTGTGCTTCAGTCTCCTGCCATTATAAGTCATTCTATATGTTTATTGTACATGCCAAATTATTCAAACTATTATTTCTAGAGTATTTTATTTAAGATTTATTTTTTAAACTGGCAAATACAAATTCAGTGAGCCTACCTCTGTGTGGACCAGAGTTGACACCCTGTGGCTAGCTAGATTAAATGAGTATTTAATAGGGATATCTGATAGGATATCTCCCAGACTTTATCTCTTGTTTGAATACAGTAGTCTCATAGCTGAACCATGAACTGTGTAGCATGTTTCTGCTCTTATTTCCTCCAGGGTATATGTAAAAATAGTGTAATAATATATTGAATAACAACTGAGTTTTATGGTTACTTTTCCTTATCCTCATTCAATACCTTTTAACTACTTATATGCTAAAGTGAGAGCTGGTTGCCAAGTGTACGAAAGCATTATGTGATATGTGGTGAAAGTGTCTTTTAAAAAGTCATGAAATCAATGTTCTATTCATTGACCATTCCAAACATTCAGTTACAAAATCTTTAAATCCTTTTTATTGCTGTTGTGGACAAGGCATTTCTCTGGAAATTGTTGCTATATAATTTATTTTATATCTTAATGCCTGTCTTTACATTAAGTGCAATGCTTCAGCCTTAAAACAGTGGTAAATTCAGAGTAGCACCATTGAAAACAGAGACTTTAATCAACTGAGACTAAGGTGTACTTTAATACTTCAGTCTCTTAGAAGCACTGATAAAAAGGTGGAGTTTTAATAACATCCATTTGCCTTTCTCCATAGATTTAGGGCATCATGTGAAAGCATAAAGCCTTGTTATTATTTTATTTTCATTACCTAGCTGTGTAGTGATGGCTTAAAAAAGAATCATGTACCACTCCAAGTACTTTTTTTTTTTTCAACCATTCTTTAAGGAAACTCCGTAAGTGAAGCCAAGGGGTTGAGAAAACCTCAGAATCACTTCACCATTCATGAAGTCAAAGATTGAAATTTTGCCAGTACAGTTAGTGTGTTCATCAAACAGTCACGAATAGGAAATCATACTCTCTTCAGGCACTCAAATAAAAAGACAGTTCTTACAGCATAACCTCATGGACTGTTTCACATCAAGAAGAGCATTTTTTTGCACAAATAAGAGAACAGTTAATACTTTTTCTCCTTCCCTTACCCGTGTTCTTCTTTCTTCCCTCCGCCCTCCACACACTCACACTTCCATAGGGGAGACTCTCGTATCAGGTCTCTATGCTGCCCAGCACAAAGGAAGGGTAAGAGGGAATCTTTCAAGTAGGCAAGTGCCAAGCCATTTAAGACCGTAGATCAAAAGTAACACTTTCAGTTTCACCCAGAAGTTGGCAGGCAGCCAGTGCAGGTCATGGAGTACTGGTGTTAAGTTCTCTGTCTAAAATATATGACTTACTAAATGGATTGCTGCCTTTTGCATTAGCTCAGATTTCCCCTTGAATCAGCCCAAGAGTTTCTTCTTGTTGAGCACATTGCAGTAATTAGCCCAAAAGGATGCTTTATATGAAACTCTTACCTAAGTTTACACCCTCTACAGTGCCACTCATCCCAGTGTATATGGTATGCAAATCAAAACAGTTATGCTATTAGTTATTGACACATGGCTCCATTTTGAGATGCCTTTTCATTATAACTGTACTAACTAGAAGCCTTCCCCTCTTCCTTTAATAAATTGTATCTCAACTGTTTGTGGCCATTTTACTCTGTGATGCTATGTGTTGTATGTTATCCATTAAGAATAATTACTAGATGTAGTAAAACTTACATGATTTCAGTTTTTTTATGATTCAAAGGAATACTAAAAAATAAAAATGTATTTTCTTGGGTTAACAGAGGGGTTTTATTGCAGTGTAGTTTTGGGAAATAGCTAGCCGAGCCTTTTGTTCTCCTTATCTCTGCATGGGTAATTCACTGCATCAGTCCTTAAGGTAAATTTAATTTAATATGGTCCATTTGATATTTCACTTCTCACTTTAGCCCATAAGACTAGGTAGAAAGCAGCTCCGATGTAGTGTTCCATGGGTCCCTGGCAGCCTTCAATCTATCCTCCCACTTTAAATAACACCATAGTCCAAAAGGCTCTGTCACTTCAAATTTATGCAACCTATACTGCTTTCACTGTACTGAAGATTTTTCTTATGGTTTTGAGGGAGAACAGGTCTGCTTTGCTATCTTCCCACCCTATCTCCCTTTAACCTCTCAAATCTCTTTGCCTAGCTTCAAGTTTCATTGCAAATGCTTTGACGAGCTCTACTTGTTACTACTTTTAGACTTTTGCATTCCAGTTATTATATTCACTTGGGAATAAAAGCTTGATGTGCTATAAATTTACTTTTTCTTTTACAAGAAACAGAATGTAGTTCTTTGGAAGTTAATCTATTGTCCCCATTTGTCTGATAACCTTTGGGCTGTTTTTTTTTTTTTTTTCTTTAAGAAAGTGAGTGAAAACATATTTCAATGTATGTTCTTGTAACAAAGTATTTTAGTATCAGAAGCCAAGTGTAGGGATTTACTGTATTTTAATATATTCCTACAGGCAAGGAACTTTGAGACATAGCTCTTAGAAATTTTTAGACAAAGGACAACTCATTTAACCAAAACACAATGTGAGTTCTCTTTTTAACTTTCTTTCTTTTACAATAGGAAAATGTATTTCTTTTCTCTTTAAGTGTGTTACTCTTCATAATCCTCCATAAAACTTGAAAGTGTCAGTCATATAGATAATTGAAAACATAATAAACTTTAGACTTACATTGTTGTTAAATTAACTACTGCGTGCATTTAAAGACAAAAGAATTTATAGCAAAAATGTTTTTTTCCCCGAGTAATTTTTGCTTCTAATTATGCTATAAGAAAAAAAAAAACATTTTACAGTTAGTGAGGTTAAAATATTCTCTTCTGTTTAGTCTTTCATCTTGAGTTCTGAGAAGATGAACTACCATGTTTATCATTCTTATTTTGACCTTAACCTTTTTTTAATGAAAGAGACTTAAAATGTCCCAGCTGGCATGTCTCCCACTGTTGTGAGGAAAGAAGAAGAAAGAAAACTTTGAGTAGTTCTTCCTGTGCAGTAGCTGTAGCAGGATGAATAAAACCTAATAATGTATTAGAGTCAGAAATACCATTAATTGGAGATGGAGTTTGAGAGACGACTTGCCCCAGTTTGTTATCAAACCTATGAAGAAACTGTGTAGAGAAAAAAAGTCAGAATACATATTAAGTATACAAAAACATTAAAACATGCTCCTTCATTTTAAACTTTGTTTTGCATCAGTAAATACAAGCACAACAGTCATAATATCATAACAACTTTTAATGTAAGGTAGTTTGGCTCAGTGCAAGGTTTATGTACCAGACCATTAAGTTTGAGCTAGGACAGTCCCTGTGATTTTAGTGGAATTGTACAAAATGTGTACCAGCTGGAGATCTGATTTAAGGAACCTTACGTAAACCTTGGTGCCTCACATGTAAAAGCACTTTTAAATTACAGGTGAGAATTGGCTCTGAGAATACGTTCTCGTACCGGTATAAGAAGGATATCGCTTCATGTAAATCAGCAGGTTCTACTCTGGGATAAAAATACTGCCATACAGAAATTTTTATTTTATTTTTATTTTTTATTTTTATTTATTTTTTAATCAGTTAATATGATTGTATTTTTACAAGTCTGCCTTGCATCATATGTAAAGGAGATAAGGTATATTTATCTTACAGTCTATATCAGATATCTATGTTGTATATTGTCTGAAAGAGTGCCTTTGAATGGAGAACACCTTGCTCCACATCGCTTCTAGACAGGTCTGGGAGCCATTGTAAGGCAAGTATTTCATCAGGGTCAAAGATGAGAAATAATTCAGTGCCTTGGGTCTTATTTTAGTGAGGAACATTCTGTTCTGTTAGTTGGATATTGAATTATATGCTTTTACTTCTTGGCAGTTGTTGCAGTTACAGAAGGTGGGTGTAAACAATGCTTTTTGCTTTGGAACAAAGGAAGAATCAAGCAGGTGTGCACTCTAGCCCATGAATAAGGTTTAGAAGAATAAGTTTTTGGAATTCTTTATAGGAGTTCTTCACCTAAAAGATGTTAATATTTACTTATTTTTAGCTACACACGCTACACGTATAAAATCTGCATACACTGCTTGTTGCTATATGCTGAAATAGAATACTATCTGCATAAGCATTTCTGTGCCCATCATAGTCTTCTCTTGACTCCAGAAATAAAATTATCCCTGCTTTATAGTGAAGGTGAGTGCTAGACAGCACAGTAGGATGTCTTTGAAAGTCATATTTAAAAACTTGGAAAATATTTGACCTCGTGCATTGATATATCATGCTGATGTAACATGGAGCTTACTCAATGTATTCAGAACTCCCAGGCAGTTCCTTTGGATTTTTTGTGGTGTCAGTTTTTCAGCTGTTCAGCTCTAAAATCTCAGCTATTGTGACTTTTCATTCAAAGCCTAAATATAGGAAAAGAACATAATGTTTTCTTTTAATTGAACTAAAGTCCTTTAATTTATATGGCATACTTATGTTCAGTTGTGTCAATGACATGGAAGGACCCATGACTTCTGTCAGTCTTGTAGCATTAGCCTGCTAAGCCTGTTTTAACCTGCTATATAGGACTGTAACAGAAGGCCAAATAGTTCTGGGTAGGACACTTTTACCTTAAGTATTTTATTCAAGACTTGTACCTTAACTACTTTATTACTCTTATTAAAAATGGGAAAAGTTGATGGGGGAAGATTGCCAAACGTTTCCTTTATGAATGATCTGAAGTAATTACAGATTAACTTGAAATATTCCAGAAACTGTTCTATTTTATTAAAAAGGTGTTGAGTAGTATTCTTTCTGAATCCCGTTTCTCCAAAATAAGTGAAAATAAATAGATGATATATAATGATCTAAAAACTATTTACTTGAAATCTACCAATGTCCTGGTAACTTGAAAAAAGATGTACCTCAAACACTATTAAAGTAATATGGCATATTTAAGCATAAGATGTTCATTATATATACTAATTTATTTTTCTCTTTGATGCTATTATGCATAAGGGATAGATAATGGTAAAATGATGTTTAAAAGTTTGATGATGGTGGCATTATGTAACAGTCACTTTTCAACACAGTTATAGTGTTTCAATTACAAATTTTACATGCTAAGAAAATCAGTCTAGCAAGCTGCAAACTTTTAAAGACTTTAAATCTGCCAAATTATAGCCACTTATTTTTGCCTGACATATTTTCAGCTTAGACCCACATAGGGGCTGCCAAACTTGTTTCTTTTCATTACCTGTTCTATGTCTGGCTCGAAGTTTAGATTTTAGAAAATGGAAAAAAGCTGTTTGTGAAATCACAAGGCTCTTGAGCTCTTAGTTTCCTCTTAGTATCAACGTTTATTTATTTAGGTTTGGGCTGGGTTTCAAGAGATTGAAATTGGAAACAGAGAAGGTGACTCTGAATACCATTTATCTGTATGTAAGCGAACATTCAATGTACATTTAATTTAAAAAATTGCTGTTTCCTACAAGAGGGAGATATTTTTCACATTGTTAAAACATTTTTAGAGGTCACTAGGTGGTCATGTCACCAGCAGGGAGTTTTTGTTTGGCAGGCTGCATTAGCAGTTAGTAACAAATGCCTCCCATGATTCTGCGTTCAAAAGGAGTTGCTTTGCAAGTAACAAATACTTACAACCTGAGAACTGAAGTATAAAAAGTAGTGACAGGGGAAAATGTTTGGAAATGTAAAACAGCATCTTTAGTGGCCAAATTGGGGTGTTTTGGGAGTTGAAGATTACATATCTACTTTATACTTGAGCTTAGAGTTTACAGAAGCAACAATATTTTCACTACTGCAGTTGTGAGTCTCATCATTTCTAGTTAGTGAAGAAGTGTAAATTTGCAGCTTATGGGAGTCCTTGGTTTGGGATGGAATTAACATTTTCAGTATAATTTTTATCAGGTCCATGCCAAGAAATATTCTGACTTAATTTTTCACAGATTTTAAATATTTTAAGAAGTAAGATGCAATAAAACTGAATAACACCAAACATATTTGGCCAAATCTGCACTGTGAGAGAAAGGAACCCATGTTTGATTCTTTGTAATCTCCTAACATGTTTTTTTTATTGATTGAGATACGGTGTCTAAACATTTACCAGTGAAAGTACAATGGGAATGTTAGTATTTGCAAAGTAAAAGTACTGTGAGTTGGACTGAAAAATGTCAGTTTGTTATGTAATAAAATTATTTTATGAACAGATGTGATTATTAGCTGTAACGGTGATTTCTTCCTTTAACCATAGAGTTCACTTTTTCTTGATGAATGTAATACAGAAATTCTAGTTATACCAGTGTATAATCAGTTCCATGTCACCCAACCATGCTTTAAGAAAATGGTGGAGAAAGTCTCTAGAAGAAGATGCTCTTAATGATGCTAATGTGAAGCAACTCCTTGACTTAGGACTGCATTGATTCACACCTAAGCTCCAACCCTGACATCCATCGTATTGCATTGCCAAAATCTCACAATCCCTAAATTTTATGCAGTCAGATGCCCTTGTTAGAAGGGATACATTTTTCACTTGAAATGACCATGTCCAGAGTGAGGCCTTCTTTGTAGACTGGACACACAGCCTGTCCAGTTGTATTTCATATGAGGTATATTTTCTATAGCGAGTGTGCAAGGAATGGACAAAGCCAAAACCAGGATGGACTGGACACATGAGGTCTTTCCCTTTGGCATGTCAGAACATTTCATTTCTTCAAACAGAGCTTTGCGCTTCTCAAAGGGAGACTCTTGTCAGTGGACAGTGCTGAAGGTATGAGAGCCAAGAATAGCTCTGACCTACAGCAGGATGAGATTTACATGTAATCCCATCAATGCACCTTTATACTTAACTTTCATAGGAAAGAAACTCTAGAATCTAAGATAGAAGAGAGCTGCTGTACCCTCTGATCCTATGACCTTGTAAAAACCAGGCCTCCAATCTGGATGAGTTGAAGAATAATGTGCACCAGCTGTACAGTCTAGATGTAGCACTGGGAACCAAGAGTCTTTGACAAAAAAAGGCGTTTGGAAAGGCACATTAGTCCAATTAATACCACATGGTGACCTTATGAGGACTCCTTGGGGTCCCTTTTCGGAATTAGACCTGGACCGTATCTAGCAGCTGGATTTTGTTTACACTAGAGGGTTGATGTGGTTTGGTTAGCTATACTGTTGCCTGTCTATATTGAATAGGAAAAGATCAGGCCTGGAATTCTCAATATCTCTCTTTTATTATACTCAAAAGACACATTCTGTTAATTTTTCTGTGATTACTGGCAGGAGCAATATGAAACTTAATCCTTACCTCAAACTCTGGTGTACTAGATTGAGCTCATAATTACTACGGTTAGGACTAGAGAAGATGCGGAAAAATGTTATCTCAGGTCCATAGGTCAGTGGTATATCAAGCAAAGAGCAAAGGACTTTGTTTCTCATGCATCAGCTTTACCTGGTTGCCTTAAAGCCTGCAAGCAAGCTCTCTTATTTCCTGTGTTGTTATGGGCATTCTGCTTGATTAGAGGATGTTGACGTTGTCTGACTCCTGAGAGTTATGGTTATGTTTATCTTCGTTATCATATAATCATGCAGTACCTGGAAGTTGTGACCTTGTGCTGGGTAATGGCACAATCTATGACTAATGAGATTTACTTAAAATTTTTATTAGTAAGGTTTCCTAAAAGTGGTCTTAGCTGATTGGAATAAGCAGTATTTACTGGGTCCAAGAGTTCCACAGCCCTTTGTAGAATTCTCACCATTTTAGTTTCTGTGCAAAGGGGAACTGCAGGGTGTTTTGAAAGTTTTTTGATGACTTCATTTTTCTTTATTCAATCGGCTAAAGAAGTTACAGCTCTTCTAAGAACACATAAGGTCATATTATCATGAGACAGTATGAAATAGTTTGTAATTTGGTGTTTTCATATTTCTGTGTTTGATAACAATTTGAGTAGTTCACCATCAAGATCACTAAAAAATGATCTATGAGGTGGTAAATGCTGGTTAATGCTATTTGTTCTTTAGGTAGCTAACATACATTTGCTTCTTTCTGGTTGTGTAGCAGCTGAGGTTTCACTGCTGGAATAAATTATTTTAAGACAATTAGTGTTCGGTCCATCCTTAGAAAATGAAGGCCCCAGCTTTTTAACCAGAACATTTTATCAACACCTTAACATATCACCGGTGAGGTGCAGTAATCATTTTTAGTAATCCTTTCTTTGCTGAATTGCAAAAAGTCATAATTGCTGAGACTCTATTCTGTCACTTGAAAAACTAAGGCCTCTCTCAACATAAGCTCAACAATGAATACAAGCATATGCCTTGGTTCTGTGAGGAATTTAAGCTGTTTCCTGAAAGCAGGTTGGGGCACAGTTGGGGCTTTGTCCATCTCAGCTCAGAGAATTGTTCCCTTGTAGGTACAGTATTGGACTCTGGGAACTGTTCTCAGCCGATTCTGATGGTGCTTTGATTTATTCAGTTGCGTGTACTTTGGCTACCTGATGTTTAGTTGCCAGATAATGACATCCACTTAGTGATGAGGTGTTACACAGAGTAAACTGCACGGATACCCTCTGCCAGGTAGGTTTTATGTTTGTTCAGTTTGTCCTTCTGTGTATCAGCTGTCTGGAACTGGAGATGCTGGGGTGCATGGGGCAGGGATATTCAGGCTAGCCAGCTACCTGGCTTAGTGGCGATGCTGGCACAACTGCAGGATGCAGAAGAGCTGTTAGTGCTGAAGTTACATGAAGTAGCAGCAGTACCCACTAAGAAAGGCAGGCAGCAACAGCCCAGGACTGTGAATGAGAGGAATGTTGATGTGGATCACTCAATAAGGCATTACTACTTAAGAGATTTTTAGCTGCAGAAAGGTGGACAACTAGTGATGTAGATGATGATAAGATCGAAAGGCTTCAGACATTACTGTTCATTCAATATTCCAGGTCTAACAAAAATTCAGAGGCTAACAGCACAGGATTTAGTTATAACCAGTAATAGTTATTCTATCTGTTTGAAAAAAAAAAAAAAAGAGTATATATCAATTAGCAGTTCCTCCTTTTATTATGAAGTGCATGTGTCTTATACACTGTATTAACTGCAGGGTAGAACACATGATTTTCCTGTTAAAATATGGGTGGCTGAGACAGTGACTTAGAAAACATAAATTATTTATTTTGGAGATATTGTCAACATATGTGAATTGAAGTTCCCATACACTATACTTTTCACTTATGTAGTCAGCACTGATATGTAAAGTTCCTTGTTCTTCAGCTCTCTTGCTTCAAGCTAGTCTGCTTCCTGTAAATGTGAACTGAATATGTCAGCCTTTATAAACATCATATGCACTCTGTTCCTCCGGAACAATTGTAGCTGTTAGTAATTGTTCATTACAAAGTAACTTCCACTAATGTTCAGAAGCATGGAAGTAATTTGGGGAGAAATATACTTTGTTCTTTTGTACTTAAATAATATGAATCTCTGCCTTAAGGATAAGCTTAAGTCAACCTTAACTCTGGAATCATGAGCAGTATTCAGTTTTAAACATGAACAGACCAGCCAAAACCATTATGTCTTTTCCAGGTTTTTACTACTTGAGTGTAGTTTTTAATGCTTTCAGTATTGTATTTATTAGATTTTTACACAGTGTTTCCTACTTTTTAAAATACATAAGTTCTTTTTTAACCGAAACATTGGTTCCTATTGTTGAATTAAGGTTTTTGGTAATTAATACAATAATAGCCTCTATATTTTTCTCTTTTTGAAAGAATGGAGTCAGACATGAATAAACTTGTTTTGGTTGTGTTTAATCTTCTCTTCCAGAAAAGATAATGTTGCATTCTCTGATTCTTTCAGCAACTCGTTGTCAAGTTTTTGCATTATTTTCGTATTTGTTGAAATACTGGTCTAATCAGCTAGCATGAATCTAATACGCTTTGAAATAATTCCTGGAATACTTCAAATCTTTGTTGTTCTTGAGATTGTGCGTTTTCTTTTGTGTTGGACAGTGGTTTCAACATCATAGCTACCTACAGAGTTCAGTTATATTAATTAACTCGTGCTCTTTTGCACAACAGCAAAAAAATCCTACAGCTACTTCTGTATGTAATCATCTAAGCTTTGATTTGGTTAGTTCTGGCTGCTTTGAACTGCTGAGATGCTATTATTTCCTACCACCTGTATAGAATCTCTGCTCATTGCAGAAATTAACAACTGTCATTTCATTTCTCATAGCAATGGCTCTTGCTTCTACTAGCACTCCTCCTTCTAGTGGTTCATCCTAAAATGGATTGTATTATTTGTATGAGTCACGAGGCCACCCGGATAGCAATTTAAGAGAGCATTTTCCATAGCAACTACTTAGGATCTTTCTGTCACGATTCTTTCCAGATGTGCTGTTGATTCAGGTAATACTCAAAATCCTATTTAGAAACATCTTATTTTTCTGTTGTCTTGGATTATAGAGCTCATCCAGGGTTATGGTAAGTCCACAATTTTGTACATAGTTTTAAAAAAATAAATACAGTCAACCATGATATGTAGAGGCCGCAGAAAGTGTCCTCTGTTTGGTTCTAAGCAAACTTTTTTGTTCAAATTAGCTGGCTATTATTTTCCAAAAAACGCCATTGATTTTTGTCATAGTTACAGTCCATGCCTTAGGCTTAGGAAGTTATTTATAGTTTTTGACCATGCCATAGACACTGTAGAAATTCAGCAACCTTTATGAATTAAAATGTTCTGATAAACATACCTCTTGTAGGACTTTCCCTGGGGAAATCTGATTGTATGAATTTACTATCTGAATATTTTCCAGTTTTCAGTGTTGAAATATAATCAGCAAACCTGTCTTGTTTTATTTATTTATTTATTTTTGCTTGAGTTTAAATTTGGGGGGATAAAGTTTGTCATGCTGCTGAATGTCAGCTTTGAAAAAGAAAATTGGAAATATTTGCATTCTGCATGATGTTCCTATGTTGTGCTTTTACTTTTCCTTTGTATCATTCTTTTAAACTAGTACATTAATACCTGTGTTAAGATTCAAGAGTACTGTAATATTTTCACATCCTCACTGTCAAAAAGTGCCATCCATCCTGTTCTAAGAGTTTCTTATACTAATACTAATCCATTTTGATTTTCTTTCATTGAATAAATTATCCTCTGCCTTTGTGTTGCTCTTGTAATGTCTAGTACAGGTTTAAGTTGCTTGGCTACTAAATACTAATCCTTCTGTAGTTTTTGTTGACTTCTTAGAGACTTCTTAAATTTTAGTAAGACCATAAACATCTCTTTACCTAGCATTCTGCAAGAGATCTACATATTTTTCTAAGATACAGACATTGAAAGGTCGAAAAGTAACATCTCGATAGTATTTTGAAGTTGGATGTTTGAAAGTATTACTGATTTGTTGATGGCTTTTCAGATTACTTCTCTGTTTTCTAAAGCCTTACCTTAAATTAGACACTAGACTCACCATGTTTTGTTATATATATTTTTCTAACAGAAAAGTCATCTGTATCCTCCCAGTTAACGAGATGCAGAGAGTAGCGGGACACTCAGGCTTTGGAAATCTTGCAGCTACAATGAGGTGGGAGGGAAAAATTTCTAACTCCTGTAGTTTTCAAGAATATACAAGCAGAAAGAGTGAGGGGGAAAATGCTGCATTCTTCACTAGGGAGAAAAGATGTGAAAATATATACAAGACCACTATACACAGTCCTGTTACTCCACTGTCACTTTGAAGATTACAGCAGTACATTCATTGCCAACATATATGTGTCTAACTCATGAGTAAACTCAGCTGTGTGCCATCTGGATGGATCTCAGATCCCATGGTTGATGGAGACATGACTGAATGACTACAGGCATAAGTGTCTGACAGTCTAATGTCTTATGACAGGGCCACAGCTTGGTCATAGTTTTGACTTGGATCACTTTTTTTCGTCT
>VXAA01003750.1:317198-345337 GCA_013399115.1 Anseranas semipalmata | reverse complement strand
GGGCTGGCTTTTTAATAAATAATAATGAAAAAAATAGGAATGTCTCATCAGAAATTTATACAACTCTCACTATAATATCAGCAATCAGATCTGTATAACTCTCGCCCTACAAATGTGCCCCTTTTCCAGCTAACTCAGTAACTAACTGAATGTCAGCAAACTCTATCCAGTTCCCACCAGTACCTCACAAGTATTTTTTTTTGTTATTTTTTTTCTCCTGTTACCTGTCCCCTGCAACACTTGCTTGTGCTCTGGGTGTCTGTGCAAGCTGCTGGCTCCCTGCATTCTCCCAGCATTCTGCTGTGACTTCTTTCTGTGCCTCTCACCTTGCAGGCTTAGTAGCTTCTTCAGAAAAGGTGTAGTATCTCCTCTCTCCAAGAAGATTCACCTCAAACAGTTATTTTTATCATATCCCTGAGAATACCCAAATAGAAGCAAACCAAACAGATACCTTCTGACATACACCTAGCTGATATCTACAGAAGGGAGAGATCTAAGTAAGAAAAGAGCTGATAGTTAAATACAAACATTGGCAAGGAAGGAGAAGCAATTTGGTTGACCTGCCCAACTAATCGTAAGTGCTGTACAGAGTATTTTACTTCTATCACTGATTGTAATAATATTAAAAAGTATCATGAAACAACTTCTCAGTAATTGAATGTGGTCATATGGATTAAATCACTTTGTCATACACTTATGAAGTAAAATCTGAACTAACTCAATCTTAGCTCAAAAGCAGACTCTTTCTTTGCCCTCAGTAAAAGTCCTTCAGTTTAGAAGTCTTCCTAAAGACTGTCAGAAATATTATTCACATCAATACAGAACTTTATGCATTAGTCTTGTTAGTCTAGTATGATATGTAAGAAGTTAACTGTTTATCAAGCCTAAGCATCTAAAATTTTTTAGGAACTATCCTAAAATATTCAACTACAGTTATTTCTATTGCGTTGACTTCTTATTGCTGGGCAATATACCTTCTTTTTGATACTGTTGAGTGATGTACCTCGTGCCGTCTGCTTTGAGAAAGCCAGTATGAACTGTCTTCACTGAAAGTCAATATGAATCATCCTAGAGCTCTACGACTGTACATATGCACCCTTAGTCTGAAACAAATTTTGAAATAGTTAACCCACCAAAGAAGATCAATGAACAAACTTCTTTATGCGAAGTTGAATCATATGACGGTCTTCATGCTCCTGGCAGTGCTTGTGAGTAGCTCTGTTAGCAGGGAAGTCATATAATTAAATAACATCATGTGGTATCCTACCTCTTTCGTTCCCAATCTTTTAAGATACTAATTAAAGAAATGTTTGTGTGCTGTTGTCTAATTCCCTCTCTTCTTCCTTCTACAGTATGTTGGACCTATATGTGTTCTAGGATTTCATCGTCTTTACTGATACTTTTCTATTTTATAGTTACTGTTCTCGTATGCTATAGTTTGGGCTTGCAGTATTTTCTTAAAAATGAACATGTTTTTTTCACTGCCACTCCTAGAGGCAGTGTTTGAATAAATGTTCTCTTACAAAAGGTTTGTAGAGACTTAGGCCTTTAGACTACAAAAATGTTTATGTTCACACCAGCAATTAGTGGTATTAATAGTTGATTTTCTGTAGCTTGATCATAAATACATATCTAATGGTTTCCAATGTAATGAAATCCACAGAAATGATACGTGCACAGCAGTTGTGTTTAAGATTTTTCTGTGCCTTAGCATTGCTGTATCAATAGGCAAACTTAACAAAAACATTGTACTTTTAAAAAATAAAAAATGTTGAGCTGTAATAATTTGTAGAATTTCCTGTATCTATCAAATTAAGCTATGTGGCAGTTTTCTTAACACCTACTTATAGTGTAGCAATAAGTAATGCATGTCATCGTGTTAATAATGGTAATGATGATTCTGACTTCACAGGCTAAATTAAAATAATTAAAATATTAAATCTGTCAGCCTGGTGGGGGAAGGGTGGGTTTCAAAATTCTCAAGAGTTTCTTAGTTTAGGGCTAACATAAAGAATTGTACTCTGAGATATATTTGTAGCTAGATTGGAGATTATATGACACTAGTTTACCTAATCTCAGATACAGTATTTAGTAAGTGAACATTTAAACTAATCCCTCAGATTCATCAAATATGAATTATACACTGCCATGAGAGTGCACTTTGTTAATCTTATGTGTTCAGGTAATTTTCTTTCTTGAAATTGCCTTCTAATATACTATACAGCTCAAGACATAAATTCTAATGCCTATTCACATTGATTTCTCTATGTTGTTTCAAAATGGAACTAATTATTCCTTCTATGGTTTAATTTAAATTTTAGTGTGCTCTACATTTCATTTTATGAGTTCTGGTAAATATGTTATACAAAGGGCAGCTGCTTGTAACATTATGGAAATTAGAAGGAGGAGCTTAAGTCTCTTTTTTTTTTTTTCAAAATCAGACCAATCTTTTCCTTAAATTTCCAGTGGAGAGTAATGAAATAGAAGATTTTAGTGTCTTTTAATTTGCATTATCTGTTTGCCTAAAGGAGCATTCTGTTGATCAGTACTTACTGTAATTTGAAAGAAAGTCCTGCTCATTCTTTAGCATAACTGTCATTTAATTTGTGATAAACGGCTATTCAGAATACTTTGTCAATTCAAAATTAACAGAATTAACAGAATATAATTAACAGAAGATTGTTTTTTAATATTGTCTCTCTTCTCAATTTTATATATCTTTGTGACTCAAATATTTTGAATTCTCTGCAATTTCATAAAAACAATTGTAACTTTTAATAACATTTTCCAAGCTTAAACATTTATTTGGTAGTTTAAGACGTTACTGAGATTTATATTCTAGAGATCCATTCATCCTGCAAAGTACTTTTATCTTTGTCTTCTATAAACACAAAAAATAGTGTTGAAGGATAAGGAGGCTGACAATGACAGATTACCTATAGTTTTGTTTTCCTGTTTAACTTAGGTGGACCCTGTGTTCTGCTGTAACACAACCCCATACATCCAGATGCCATTGTTCTTGTTCTCAGCAGTCCCCACCTCTACACTGTATTGCAGTATGGCATAAAACAGGCAGAGGTATTTTAACCAAATGTTGCTTGCATTCCTATGGAGAATCATATAAAGCCAAATGAACAATAGGAGTCAATTCTAGTAAAAAGCTGCAAAACCCAGAAATAATTGTCATAATCTAACTTCTTCAGCTGTATTTTGCAGCACTGTGCATTCTTTTTTTTTTCCCCTCTACGTTCCTCAAGCAGTCTGAAGCTTATATCTCCTCACACATGAGCAATGCTGTCAATTTGAATGAAATAATAATGTAGTGGTTACTGAATTACATTTATTGATGTAATTACAATTACATCAATGAAACTATGATGTAATTGGTTTCACCAATGTGTTTCTTTTCTGAGCGGGTCTGTTTTACTTATCTGTCATTTCTCAAGCATAAATCATCAAGACATCAGAAGTACAACGTTATGGGGTTTGAAAAAGTTCAGAGAATTCAAAGGGCAGTTGAGTGCCTACCTCTTACCGGAAAATTAGTACCAAAAGATGGGCATGCAACTCCTTCTTTGCCTTTAAAACCTTTCTGAACATACGCCTTTATATTGGATGATTTTCGTTTGCTTAACAAAAAACCATATGCACATTTGCAATTGCTGTTATGAAGAACAAGCAGAATATTTTAAAATTGCCAATCTGAAGACAATACAGTTGCTTACTGGGGCATGTAGGTGTGCTTATGGGAATAATGAAACATGGGGGAGGAAACAGAAGTGAGGATCTGGGGAGGGAAAGTGGAAAAACAGGGAAAAAACTGGATAAAGTTGCCATTTCAGGAAACTCCTTTGTGGTTATTCAGAATCAGGTCCTTTCTTTTCCTTATTTCCATTTGCTCTGAGATTTTATGTTAAGGAGAGCTGCTTCTTCCTGGTTCTCCTTGCTTCTAGCCTAAAGAAGATATGCATCTAACACAGGTGTAATATAGAGACTATCTGAAGTCTGTCTTACACCTTACACCTGCCTCCAGAAGGTGGCTTGATCAGCTGGTAAATTCAATATTTGATACTCGGATAATATGAGGAAAACTGCTTGGTGGGTGTGTAAGAGCAGGGCCCCTGTGTTTCTGTCCCATAGTTAATGGAGCAGTCCTCTGCTTCTTGCTGTGTTTGGGCTGTGGAGCTCTCTGGTTCTCTCTGCTTGCCATAAGGGCACTAAGCCAAACTGAAGTGCTATTTCATGTTGTTTTTCCTTCTGAAACTATTTTGAAAGGGATTGCTCTTTGAAAAGAGTGCAAAATAATTGTTCATTCAACAGAATTAGCCTATAAATTGTGCCTTTTGCAAAGCATATTCAGTCATGAAATTGGAGAGACAAATTTTATGTCAGCTTCAGCAATACAATTTCAGGATAATTGCCTTAGATCAGTGGGGACTGAAGTTAAATGTGAGTCACACAAGTAGCTTAGACTTATAACTCTGTTATTGAATATGCAGGTTTCAAATTTCATGCTTGTGATCAGTATGTTTTACTTCTAAAGAAAAAGCTTTAAAATACTAAAAATGTTCTGAATTTTTTTTCTAAGATGCATGCACATCCATAATGGATTAACAGCATGTTTTAACAAACCATTTATTTGCTTTAGGAGTGACAGAGAGAAGCTGTTTCAAACAGGATCTCTCATCACCGTCTATCTCTAGTCACCTCCTACTGAACCTAAGGTTGAATACTGGGGGTCATGAGGGAAAGAAAACAACAATTAAAGGGAAAAAGTTGATTGAGCTGTTTTTTTTTTTTCTCCTTCAGTACGATTAGCATGTGAGAAGCTGGCTGAGTACTCTACTGTGTATCATTAGTTCAAACATTTCTGACTTGATTTAACTTTAATGGTGACTTTTTAAGTTGCATTTCTGTGTTTGTGGAGAACGGTTTAAGTAGTAAAGGCAGTAAAAGTTCTCGCTAGAAGATCTTGTTCCTATAAACCTTAATCTGGGAATTCTGTTAGGTTACAATTGGACTGTTCCTAAGAACTCACCCCACCTCCCCAAAAGTTGTCATGAGTTCCTTTATTAAAGCTCAGAAAATTATTCTTAGACTAACAGAAGTGGGGAGTAAAGCAGGAGTGTTTACAGAGTTCACTTCTAAATTGACTGTGATAAGTGGCGATGCAATGTATTATGATTAGAGGTTTCTGGGAGACTCTTTAAGAAGGTTAACTGCAAGGCAGCTCTCAAAAGAAAGCATTTATCTTAGTGGTCATCCTTCAGTGTTTTATACTACTGAGAATTTTTTTGTGGGTGGTTAGAACCATTTTTTGTGTTTTATTAGCTGTATCTTGAATACCTCCTACAAGCTGAATGACAGTTTAGGGTTATTAAATCTGTTCTTAGTACATTCTTTTATCCATAGTTAATCTTGACTAAATATATGCTAGTGAACAACCCTTTTTTCTCAGTTGTTGCCCATATTTGTTAAAGAAATTATTCCATTTGACATTTGTTTAGGCTGCAGTTTGATAAAAGACTGTATACAATACACTTTTTCAGTTTGGCATTCAACAGAGTCTTTCATGGATTTATTTCTTCTTGCATTATCTTATCTTGCCTTATAGTATGCTAAGGCTTCCTTTTCATATTAAGTAATTTTTTTCACTCCAGGACAGATGCTTTCACAAATGCATACTTTGTATTGCTAGAGATCTATAAGATTGCGATTTTTGGGTGTTTGGTTACACTTATAGTTGAGTCACTATGTTATCATCTGCTTTCTCCAGTTCTATGTATGGTAATCCAAATTAGACTTTCACACTATTTGCAGTGACTTTGCTAAAAGATGTGTATGATTTTATATTTTTATTTGTCTAAAAGTTATGTCTTTTATCAGATTAATAGTTGGTAGATCTTCCAGGAAAGGTATCACTGTATTTCACTATCACTGAGGAATGGCCTATGCAGTACAAAGTTGTTGTTATCTGTAGTTGGTAACTTTCACAGAAACTTGATCATTCTGAAGTTTTGTATTTTTCTTTCTTAGTATACATGTATAAATTCAAGCGTAAAAGGTCTTTCTTTGCAGTCGTAAGAAGGCTAGCAGGTATATGGTATAAGCAGATAAAACATGGACATTAACTCCAAGGACTACTGTCTTAATGAGACACAGAGTAAATCAGACCATTGAATCATTGAATTCAGGTTGCTGGTAAGATCGTGTTTTGGGGAAAGATCAACGATACCTAAGTCATTTCTAACAAACTTTTGTCCAACTTGTTCAGAAAGGCTTACACTGGCAGAAACCATCTTTCCCCATCAATTTTTTCTAGTACTTAATTTCTGTTAATACTTGCTTGCCATTATCATTAGATATTGGCATGTTAGCTCTTGTTCTGCATGCCGGGGACATGGAAAAAATGTTCTATTTCGCTCTGATATAGCATTTTATGTTCTCATTATCATGTTGCCACTTGTAGACTAGTTATTGTAGTTCTTTCAAAGTTTTCTTGTCAGTTGTTTCTCTGATTGCTTTTGTTGCTGTCCCATGAACGTCTCCACATTTTTCTTGGAGAATCATATCCAGACTTGATTCGGTATTTCAGCTGAGATTCTTCTGAAGTCACACAGATCAAAAGAATCACTTCTTCTGTCTTGCAGTCTGTTTCTGTTTATACTTCCCAGTATGATGTTTGCCTCTTTCACAACAGATCATTTATAAGGAGTTCCTCTTTAGTTTTCCAGACTGCTTCTTCGGTTTGTCAAGACCTTTTTATTCTTGTCTTCACGGCACTTGAAGATCCTCCCAGTCTCAAATCTCACTGAAATGTAATAGGCAGATTTTCTAGTCCATCGTCCATGTAGTTAATGAAAACATTACACAGAGAGGAATCGCAAATAGTTTTGGGTGGAATCCTGCTTGCTTGAACAAATGAATTCTAGACTTTTAGGACGGGGCCATACCTTTCCTCTTTACTTTTGTGTTTTAGTATGAAGTGACATGAATTATATTAAGATATTTGTGCAAGTTCCTTGGAACTTTTCACTGGAATCTTTAGTACCTTAAACCTTGATCTCACAGCAGCATCAAGAAACTGTTTTACTCTCTTTTTATTAAGGAGACTAGCTTGAGTTTGCTGTAGAGAAGAATGCAGTCAGGCTTTGCCTGGGGAGAAGTTTCATTTCTAGAGTTTTGCTTTTCCAGGGAAGAGTTCTCCCTTTCCTTCTTGTAGTGAACACCCAAATTATAGTGGAACACGTTTAGATAGGGAATCCTAGGAATTATTTTATGTGAGTCAAAGGAAAATGTACAGATTAATTACCAATGTGGTGCAAATGCTGTTTGATTTAACATGTATTTTATTAATCTGTGAGTTTACCTAATTTTACCATGTTCAGCTAGAGTGATTTTTCTTGGTGTTAACAGTACTATCCTGGTATTTGTATAACAGATTAGTTTGCCAAAAGAGAGATGAAAAGCTACTAATAGCAAAAAGGATTACTCTTTATAAATATTACTGTTAAAGAATGTCATTTAATTCAGTGCTTTAATAAATTATTTTAAAATGTATTTTATTACCATAATTTATTAAACAATAAGGAGACATTTTGGCTGCAAATAGTGATAACATCTCTATAGAACTGTATTTGGATAATCATTTTTTTCCCTGACACACTAGATAATTAGGAATTATAAATTATACTTACACTCTTAAAAGCATGCTAGCTGGAGAGCATATGAGACTGTATGTTGTTTTTGGTGCCAGTTCAGCTCCTGATTTTCAAAAATCTTGGCACAGAAATGCATGATAATTTTCAGTTTCTAGCAATAAAGTGGAAGTATATTACTCACCTGAGAGATTTAGATGAAGACCTTGTCACCTGTTTACACTTTTGAATGAAGTTTACTTCATTTGTTAGTGAGAAAGCCATTATTACCAGCTGTTTTGCTGGCATCTTAGCCTTGTTCCTAGAGGTCAGATAATCCTGTTTCAAATGTTTCCTGCAAAAATGGTAATATTGATTTTTAGTGGGATCACCGGGTAGCTAAAGTAAATTTCTTCTGTTCATCAGATTTGGTTCTTCCATAGGAAGTCTCAAGGATGATGACAGGTAGCACAGTAGCTTTCACAGCCATGGGTAGACCTGTGTGTTATATGTACTAAAGAGATATGATAATGTAGAACTCCAGGTCTAACCACAAAGGCTGCTTTTCCTAAGTGCTTGGATCTCTTTGCTTTGTCCATGCTAGTGAAACATTGTATTTTTTCAACCTATATCTTCCACAGAGGAGCTCTATCAGGAACTCTGGTGGTATGCTAGGCAATACAGAAGTAAAAGAAGCTGCTTCAGTTTATTTAGATGCCCTGTCACAACCTGCATCTCTATTTTGTAGTCCGTATATTAATAATACAAACTGTTGGGTCTCTGTCTTCCCTCTGTATTGAAGAAGTTAATTAGTAAAGATTTAAGCAACCAACACATATCTATTGGTGGAATATAAAGTTCAGTCCCACTCTGCTGAACTTTTGTTAACCCGGATGCCTGGTTAAATGCCACTGGATTATATATTTGAGGATATTACTGTTAAAATGTTCTGTGATAATAGACACAGATAATATGCCAACATATTTCAGGAGTATGTCTGTGCAGACAGGTGCAAGCTTGCTCTGCCCGCCCTCTGAGCTGGCTGTATGTGAGCCCGTCCCAGTCTGGAAGCCATCAGCATGTTGTGTGGCACTACGCCCAAGTTAAAGCGCCTTGTCTCTTAGATAAATGAGGCTTTACAGCTTCTGAACTGATGCTGACTCACATTCAGGAGGCTTCAAGAATATGGGCAGTGTGAGTTTACATTCACCTGCCTGTCTGTGCAGATGTATTCACCATTCCACATTGCAGTGGAAGGACTTCAGTACAAATCCCCATCCTTGTGTTCTTGTGTGGGTTTATGGCCTCCCAGCTCCACTTGCATTTATTATAAAGATAAGAATTAAAAAAAAATATTAACAATAATCCTACAAAATTATGGAGGGCTGATTCAAACGTCTGTATGTGCTGGGGGTTGGATTCAAATCTTAGACCACCTCAGTGGCGCATTTACAGAGTCATATGACAGCAGCTGCTTCAGATGATTATAAACCATTATTTCCTGGAAGTGTTTGGTATGAATCATTATTTTGTTGTATTAAGTGTTTGGTTACATAGTAGTAAACTATGCAATATTTTGCAAAGAGAAGAGTAGTGGTGCACTGAATGGAATTATCCCATCAACCACAAGACAATTGAGGAAAAAGATTTTGTTAGGTTTCAACAAAATACTGTCTTACAAAAATATTGTCATTACTTCTGGTTGGCTTTCATAACCCCTCAATGCCATCGGTTGAGAAAGAGCACACCAGGGTCTCAAAATCTTGCGTCTTTGGGGGCTGCAGAACCCAGAGTGCAGTTTTTTTCAAAGTAGATTGGCCTGCTCTCCTCTCCCATGGATGGTTTTCCCTTATCTACTACTTTAAAGTGGGGCTAGTGTGACAGAAGAGTTGCATAGTGTTGCACAGTTGCACTGTTAAGATTACAAGAACATATGACTATTTTGACCAGCAATACAAAAAAGATGGACCTGAGTGAATCCCATTATCAGACATTGAAATGATCCCAACTGTGTCAGTAGTTCTGACTCTTCTTTCTCAGTCAGGTTTGTGTTTTCAAAGCCAGTTTTTGAAATACTCTAAACTTTGGAGAAGGAAAAATTCAGTACACCTTCATTTAATTTTCAAGTTGATTTCGAAATTTTACTCTGTTTGTGGCTATTTGCAGCTGGACTAAGATTTGTGTTACACAATTTAATAACATTATATATCATTAGAAACCTTGTAGATGGCAAGTGTTTACCATGAAACTTGCTTATTAGATGAGCAGACATTTCTACATAACTTAGAGTTAATCTAAGTATAATTAAAAACCTTGGATTTTCTGAGATGTAACTTTTTTTTACTTATTTTTATCCTGTGTGTTGGGTTTGTGATGGTTATGTCAATACTTATCTTCAGATATTAAATAGGTATATCTTGAGACTGATACTTATGGAATAAACCAATTTATATTTTGCTGTTTACCAGAGGTACCTACTTTACGGCAATAATTACCATGAATTAAAGATTAGGACTTAGTCCCTCCCACTAGTGTTAATGCAGACAGGACAAATCTTAGTTTTACATATGCTGAAAACCAGCAGAATGCTGTGAAAAAACTTTTTTAAAAAAGATGTTCTAAAGAGCAATAAAATTGTTGTCTGATGCAAGTTTAAAATAAATAAACTGTTCCTTGAGGCAAACCATTAGAGCACTGTCAAAACTTCTGAATAATCTATATTTTTGATTTTAATACATGCTGCTATCAGATAAAAGCAGAGGAACTAACCTAATATTGTTAATTTAGGAGAGTATTTTATGGAATAATGCAAAGTGCTATTTCTTTGGCTTTAAAGTCACAGAATACCTGTTGCCAATCCTTTCTGTCAGAAAGCTTCTGTTATTACTGCCATCACCATCACTCCCCAAAAAAACTGGTCTTCTGAGGCTGGGCACCTTTCTAAAACAGAAAAGCAGAGACTTGTATATGAAAGATAATGCAGAGAAAAAAGTTGAATTTGTGTTACATTTTTCTTTCTGTTTGAGCCAGATGCTAAGAAGAGGGCATATTTAGATTTTATATGGTGCTTAAATTCTCTGCTTTCTGCAAGATGAGAGGAATGGTTGAGTACAGTAGCGAATCAGCTTTCTTTTATTTCAGTGCATCAAGAAGTTAAGATTTTCATGAAAATTTTATGGAATTGACATCTTATTTGAGCACAAAACATGAAAAACATGACAGTCTGGTACAAATTACCGTGCAGTGAGTTTTATGTGTTGTTTTGAGGTTTTTAGAAAACAATATACCTACATCTCATTTCAGATTAGCATTATAGATATGTGACTCCTTAATCTTTTTTTTTTTTCTTTAATACCTGTTATTTAAACTAATAAATAGCTATTATTTAAATCAAGACGGTTGGAGGCTCATGGCATCCTCTTTTAAACATCATTTAACCGTGATTAGAATGAAGAAGACAGAATAATAAATGAGAGTATTTAAGTGTACGAATAAAATGCAACTGTTTATCTAAAATTGATCCATGTCTCATAACTTTGAGAGTAAAATAAATGGGTTGTTTTCCTTTGACTCCATCAGAAATATTGTCCTTTAAATATTTACATTAATACATTAGAAACTTTGAAATAAAAGTGCAATAGCTTTCTTGACATTGTTGCTGGCAAGCAGAAGGACTGCGAGAATTCCAAACTTTTAGCTCACCTTGACTATATGAAGTTCATGAGCCATATTCTTACATTTATTAGCAGTTGGAGCCTAAGGTTAATTTATGGCTCATTTATCCATGTTTATTTTCTAATGATTGATCTAATGTAGTTCTGGAAAAAGGCATAGGCCATAACGTATTATGTTCTAAAGTGTATTACGTATTAAGTGCTTTTTCTTGGCTGATAAGTCATAGTCTGTCATTGAATGCATTGCAGAGAGTATATTTCATTTATTTAAGAAAATAAAGGACAGATTATGGCATTACCAACATGAGCATTTTAGAATATAAGAAATAATAAGATACTCCAAGATCTGTGCTTCCAAACTGCATGTTGTAAAAATTACCTCTGTCATATGTCCTCACAAACTATTTACGACATGACCCTGCTAGCGTCTATGTAATTCTATATGTTTCTGAGTGCTGTAAGTTTCCGCTTGCTTTATGGAGATTGAGGGGGTCAAAATTCCAAAGGAAGAGATTCCTCCTGAACTATTAGATCAAGGAACTGTTTTTCTAGATGTTATATTTTAGTTCTAGTAAAGTGTGTGTATATATATATATATGTATATATGTATATATATATTCTAGTTTCATGGTGACACAATGAATAATAATAAATTCATAGGAAAACATTTACATAAATGCGAGGAAGATGTCCAGAGATTTCTGTACTGAGGCCTCTAGGGTATCAAATAAACAAGACAAAATAAAAATAAGCTTTATTTATATCACTTTGCTTTTTATGGTTCAGTCTTTGTGATTGGAATTATTCATAACAGATTTATGTAGGATATTCTAGAATTCAGTAAAGTAAATTTTAATAAATACCAAAGATTTTTAAGAGCAAGACAATTCACAGAAATATTATTAGATATGTTATAGTAAAGAAAAACACTGAGATAATTGTTTTACGAAATATTTTCTATTGAAAGAGTGTTCAGAGATTACTTGATCACCCAGTGGTTAAAAGAAACATCTCATTTAGTATTTTTCTTCTGTTTTATTAAGAATATAACAATTTTTATTTTATTTTATCAGACAGGAAGCATTGCTTGCTGCAATTAGTGAAAAAGATGCAAACATCGCCTTGCTTGAACTGTCCGCTTCAAAGAAAAAGAAGACTCAAGAGGAAGTAATGGCTCTTAAAAGAGAGAAGGACAGATTAGTACATCAGTTAAAACAGCAGGTAGGGAGACATTCATTTGCATACTTTATGACAACTGAAAATTGGCATTATTTTCATTTGTACTATTTTATTCTAATCTCTTATTGAAAGTCTTCAAGCCTGGTCTGACATGTGACAGCAGTTGTGAAAGGTGGGAGATGTTTAATGTAAATGCTTATGTATTGCTTCTCTATGGTTGCTAAGTATTTAGCTGCATGTTTGATTGGCTCATGTTGTATGCAGCCCAATACACTTCCTGTTTTCCCTCCTCATATAGCTTCCAACTGTCTTTATTTTGTGTGCCAGAGGAGAGCAGATGCTCTGTACAGTAAAGCAAGATCTATCCACTCTGTTGACTCTTTCTAACCTTTTTCTGCTCAGTTATTTGCTTATCTGTTGTAAAATAATTGTGTTTTCAGAAGGCTTCAGGCTTCCCGAGAGATTATCTGGAAATCATGATTATCCTTAAAATAAATTTTCACATGAGTAAAAATCACCCTGTCTTTAAGACTATAAGTCATTTAAAGTTTTAATAAAAAATCACATAGTTAAACACTCTCTAGACACAAGCAAATTTAATTTGTGTTCTGCTTTATTACTGAGGAAAATAACTGTACTAGACAGAGTGCACATGTAACAGACAGGACGTACATCTCTTATCTGTCTAATTAAGGTGTTTAAAACAGCATGCTGTGCGGTGGCTACTTCCCCTGATTTTTAAAAGGTAATAGTCATTGCCAGAAGAGGTACTGTAGGAACAGTAGGACAAGCAACAGGACGAAGGATGTTCAGATAACCTAGGTACTAAAGACCTGTGCCGTGTGTCATGTGTGTTGTTACAACACTTTTTCAGAATAGGTGAAAAAGATGAGAAATATGTTTTAAGATGATTTCTGAAGGTGTTGTTTTGGTTGTTTTCCTTTGTGTGACATTACTGAGTTTATTGCTTGAGGAGGAGGAGAATACCATCAGCAAAATCATTCTGGTTTCCTTAGCCTCTCAAATGAACCACTCTGCTGTCAGGCAGTGTGCCACTTCACAAACGAGCATGCCACATTAGTCAACATTATGATTCTTTCTGAATCATACATGACATACTGTAGAACTTCATGGACTCAGTAACAGAAAGTCAGGGAAAACCCTTCCTGCTGCACTGAATTCCCAATAGTTCTGACATCATGCATCTAGTTGTTGTAGCTTTTTCCCTCAAGTCTATAAAAATAGGAAACAGACCCGGAGCATGAGTTTATCACCCCCTCACGATACTGACTTCATTACAGACATTCCAACCAAGTACCTGCGTTCCAGCCATGATGCACTTATGTCTCAGGTCAGTCAGCTGTCCAGGAGACATTTCATCACTATCTTCTTTAGAAGATGTTAGGTTCTAAATAACTTCATTACTGAAGAGTAAATGGATATATCACTTTGCCATTTTCCATGATACCTGTCACAGATATTTTTGAAAATGTTCATCAGTTATGCGGGAAGACTGTGGTTTTTTACTTTTTTTTTTTTTTTTTAAAAAAAACTTTAAGCTATTGCTGAGAAATGTTCTAAACATTCATGACTTTCTTTGACCAAAGTACAGGAACAGCAGAAAAGGATTGCTAGAGAGGCATTGTGTTGGATAACTTCAGTTAGAATTGTAACCAAATACTTCAAATACCTCCATTATTTATAGTGATAAAGATCTTCAGTAAAGCTATTTAACTAGATTAAATTGATGCCAAAATAATCTCTTTTATCTCAGACACCACAAAAAGAAAAAAAAAAAGAGAGAGAGAGACACCAGGAACAGGAATGTGGTTTAACTAGGTCACCACTTTATTACACTTAAGAATTATCTGATAATAGAGGTTGTAGAGATCATTCGTACTTCTTTAATCCCTCTGGGGAGAACCACTGTCAAGCCCCACAGCTTTCACATGTGCATCCAAGAGCAGGGCTTGTTAGTGCTATTCTTCCTTGCTATGACTGCGCTGTGAGGAAAAGTGGCAGATTTCATACTGTGTGATATATCCACCCCATTTCTCAGTTTCTTTGGGAGATGACATTTCCTAGTCCTTTTCTGATTCACTTTTATCAAAGAAATAGAACTTTAGTAAATGATCAACTACCCCATTAAACTTTTTCTTATGGCCTTATTTGTTCCCTCCCCATTTCCAAAGCTGTTATACTGCTGAAAGAAAGATGAAAACAAACAAACCTCCAGCTTAATGTGATCATGGGAGATATTTATAAATATTAGGAGGTGACTCACTAGATAATCCTAAACATTAGGCCCCCAAATCCACTTCTGTTCTAAACTCAAGGGGGAACTTTTGCTTTGAAAGGCAAAATAAAATGGTGGGCAGTGAAAAAAAATCTGTATTCCCTTCATGTATATCCTTAATAGCAAATGCATTTGCGATGAATCTGCCTATCCAGTCAAACAGGAAGCTGTCTATTCATACCTACAGGAGGCTGAGAGCTTACAAGGCAGCAGGGTAAAGGATAAGAAATGCAGACCTCAAAGAATCCAGGGAGTTTCTCTTCATGTTTCTCCTTTTCATGTTTCATGTTGCTCCTCACAAAAGTTCTCTGTATTTCTATTAGTGAAGGTAAACCTAGACTGTATTTGAAGCGTTGTGGCTAAAAATCTTGTTAGCAAAGCAGCAGTAAGAGTAGGCTTTCCTGTTCCACAAAGGCATCAGCTGATAAAAGGGTTGCAGACAGACTCCTCCTTTCCTGCTTCAAACTTCTTCAGTATCTGCAATTCATCTGTTTATTCTGATATTTTACTACAGGAAGTCTCATTCTTGATTTGCACATCAAATAATGCATCTCCTGACTGTAAAAAATACTGCTGTATCAGTTACGTGTTGCCACAAAATTGCTGCTCTTCCAGGTGCATCAATTTTAAGATACTTCATTAAATGTAAAAAAAAAAAAAAATTACTGTGTTTCAGGAGAAAGTTGTTTTTCTCCATCTGTTTTCCTGTCTTCCTTTTACAATCCTGTAGTGCTACTTTCTAATGTTCTCAAAATTTTGCTGAGAAGTGTTCTCTTGAACCAGACTTTCACTTCAGTGCTGTATTAGATTTGTAAAACAGAACAGCAGTTGTTACAGTGGCAAGCAGTAGTTATATGGATTATGTCTTAAATGAGGTAGACAAGCTGTTGGGAAATCACTTGTAATTATTTTAAAGTGCTAACTGAAGTCAGAAATTTGTTTTTAACATCATTTCACCCTGCCTGGAAATCTACACGCACAGTTGTAGATGTCAGTAAAGCTCCCATTGAAGCAACGTGCCAGAGTTTCTTTAGAAAATCTTGTTACATTTTCCTTGTTATACTACAGAATTCATTTGGTGATGCTGCAATTGACATGCCGATTGCATCTTCTCTCCTTATGTCCTGCATGTCTCCCAGGAATATCTTGTTTTTCAAAGAGTTGTCATTTTAGCAAAGAAACAATAATTTGCAATTAGGTTTCAGTGAGGATCGGTTTTACCATTTGAAATAGAAAATATTACTTCAGTCAAGTTTTATTTCATGTTCTTTATAGACAGGTGAATCACGTTGGCCTAAATAAGCTGTTCTGGACCTTCAACCCTCATGCTGCATCATCATGTATCTGATGGTTTGATTAGCTTTACTCTTTTCTTTGCAATTTGGGTATTTCCTTCTGTCTCAGAAACTCTTTGAGTCTCTGTTTCTGCTGCTGTCTCTTTCAGTGGTATCCCAGACTTTGTCACATACTTGATAAACTCCAAATCCTTATTTCTAGACATTTCAAATGATGCTGTAGTAAGAATCATTACTATGGATAATATCTAGAAATATGACATTATACTCCAAGCCTTAGAAGTTTGCTATTGAATGAGTGACCTCAGTGTGTCTTTAGAAACTCCACGGTAGGATCACTGTAGCCTGGAAACTCCTCTGCTGTTGATATGAAAAAGTACAGAAGGCCTTTTTCTGAGAGAGCTCCAAGGACTGATTCTTGAGTGAGAGGGAAAGAGAAGTGTGCTTGAGACTTTATCAGAATCCAAGATTTCTTATTGTATACATGAAGTGCCCAGGAGTACCATCTCTGAGGAGTCGAAAGGGAAGTCACTGTCTTCCCTGGGAATATCCTGTTGATGAAAGTAAGTTTCCTAGAGTCAGATTTTTTTTTTTTTCCAGACAAAAAGTGTGAATACTCCTCAATACTTCTGTGTGCAGGAGAGGGCCAAACACTGCTCTTTCACTTAACTCTGATGAGGCCAGTGAGGGTTGCAACTGAAGGGAAGGGGTTGTGAAGTTTTAATTAATATACTTCATACCATTTATAGGTGCTCACCTATACATCAAAATGTTTGCAAATTCATCTACTGCTACTGAGAAAGCTGTACACGAGCTGTGGTGAATCCCACCACGTTAGGTCATTGTAGGCATCAAAGCTTACATATTTAAAGAGATAAGGCACAGTAAGAGTAGATGTCTTGAAGATTCAGGAGGTCAATTCTATTAAACTCAGCAGAGTAACCCAAAGTATTGAGGTTCCTCATAGAATTTTATTGTTATTGGATAATATTGCACTGTGATAAATTCCTCTAATCACTCTGGTAGGTTCCTGAAGCATCCTGGTGTATTATGTATTTCATCTGGAAGCTTCTTGGCTCTCTATAAACTTCCATAGGGTGGTTTCAGAAGAATATTAATATTGTGCCACAGGCAATGTGTATGAAAACTTCTGTGTGAAGAAGAAAAGTACCAAGTGTTTTTCAATATCTAGGAACAAAAGGCTATTGTCTGAACAGGCACCATTCTGCCAAAGATACAAAAATGCAGTGTACTGCCTCCTTAGGCATGAATATTCATCACAGTCTATCCATGTCATAAACTTGATGTTGTTTTATGTCCTTTATTTTTAATGTTGTCTTACAAACAGTGAAGTCAGTTATTATTCAGTTTGGAGGCAAATTACTTCCCAAAAGAAAGAAAGAAAAAAATAAAGACGACACCTGCATCCTTATCATTTTAATCAATTAATTTGAAGTCAGAAAACATCCTTTGGGGAGCATTTATATCCCTTTCTAATTCTTCAGTAGTTTGGTTCTATAAATGTGTTTCTCTCTGTGTTCAACATGGGTTTTCTGTTTCTTTTTTTTCCACCTTGACAAATATACTGGTTTTGATCACTCGCCAGTGCCTGCAGACTGACAAACGACATCCTAATATTAATCTAAACTAAAATAGAATAAAACCAGAAATAGAATGTGTTCAAAAAAGAAAGTTTTTAAAAAAAACTTAATTACAGATTTCAGATTTTTTTCCTCTTTTTATATAGTTCATGACTTAAATAATGTTCTTAGCACCAGATATGAAGTTGAATGCCTTTCTTCAATTAGCCATGGTGTTTAGTGTTGGAAAATTATTTTTTCTATTCTAACTTTTCTGGCCTTTGGGATGTTCAGACAGATTGTAAACTACCAAGGCAATGATTTTGATGTGATTTGTAGTAATTCTTCACAATGAAAAATGAAAAGAAGCATCTTAAAAAATGACACATACTGCCTTTGTAAGGGAATGAGAACATAACAGATATGATTTATTTTAAATATGAAACTAGAGACAAACATATATGAAAGACCAAAATATTATTTATGTGGATGAATCGAGCAGTCTTGTCATGGATTATGACTGGGTCAGTTTAAGAAAGACTCTTGTTACTTCTAAGGTGGAAGAAATGAATTGGCTTTATCTCAAATACCGGCTTACTTTTACAGGTTTTTTAACAATATGTTTTGATAACCTAGAAAACTTATTTGTATCACAATGTATCTGCCTGTAAAACTGCTAGTAATAATACTGACCTCTGTGATGCAAACACTTTCACATAAAAATGAGCATATTTAATTGTAGTTATTTAAATACAATTTAGCAGCTGCAATCTGTCAGTAAAGTATCTATTGTTTAGTGTTTTAAATACACAGGAAGCATAGTAGTACACTCGCAGCAAAACAAAACCACGGGAATTGTTTTGATTCGTACACTAAATACTGTATTTAGATAGCCACGGAAATTCGTAGTAGGTTTAAAAGACCTTTCAGAAATACAGTATTAAACAAGATCACCACAAGGGCTTGGCTGAATGATTACACAGTATTTATAATCACCCTGGCCAAGATTCCTTTGGAGAATTTTGAGACAGCTATTTTTAGAGAAATTGTATAGTGATGCAATCCTTCATGAAATAATTAGCTTAAAGTCCATTTTTAGAACATCTCAAGAGATTTTGGTAGGAGCATAATACACTGCTATGTTACTGATTCATTCTGAACTTGGATACTGCAAGTAAATTTCCCAGTTGCCTCTTTTCACTTTTGGGATATAGAGCCAAAAATGTAAGTGGAGTTTGCCAAAATGCAAGGTCTTCTAACACCATGAGAGCATTTTTTTTTCTTCTCAAAACATGAAATTAGAAACCATTCCAGCATTTTCAAGACTGCAGGTGTACAGAATACTCTGGCCAGAGGCAAAGCTGGTGTTTGGCAGTGTTCTGTAGTCTATTAGTTCACTACTCTATATTTCATCACACGAACATATTGGTAATGAAACAAAAAGGGTGAGAAACAATCAAGGAATTTTAAAAATCTGTGTAACCACGGTTTCTCAACAAATTAACCACTAGTAATATTTCCTCCTGCACGCAATACATTGAAGTATTTTTTACTAATTAACATCCAAATATTTCAAGGAAAGCTTTCAACAGCAAAGGAGAAAAATGGAATTGAAGGCAGCATGTTGCATTACATATACTGTTCTGGTTAAGTACATTAGAAATAGTGCTAATGTGATATTGTGGTGGTGACATCAAGCACTCAAGAATAACCAAATTCCTCAAGTTATATTTTTCCTGTTAGAGCAATTCAGCTGTGTTGCATTGTGTATTTTACAGTATTAAAATTGTTTTAATACTGCAGTATAAGAAAAAAGAATAGGATTAGATGTTATTGCAATTGTGATTATTCCGGCAGCTCAAAACATTCTTCTGCAACACTGTACATTAATTAATTGCATTTAGCCCTCTAATGTTTAACAAGTTTGGGAACAAAAAGTCTTGCAATGCTTTCTTACACTGTCTGTAGACATCACCATCTATAGACCTTGTGATCTGTGGCACTGTCCAGGTTTTGAGTTGTTTCCTATCACTATTGCTTCTGTTTCTGTTGTTAGACTAAGTTTGTTTTTCTGATTTCTTTAAACGTCACAGGTGGAAATGCTTTAGAAGCACAGAATACTACTTTTATTACTACTACTACTATTATTGTTGTTATTGTTACTAAATACACAGATCTTAAGAGACAGATTTGTTGTACTGTTGAGTCTAAATGTTACTTCGTAGTAACATACGGTCCTCATTTGAAGCCATTCACGTGGGTACTGCAGACATATTTGACCATTGTGCTTTTTTTTCCTTTTCTGTTTACTATAATAATATTGGTCTTCATCAAGCTTTGTCTGCACCTCACTGCGAAGAAAAGAGTAGTCTGAGATCTTTAAGTTTTAGGACTTTTATGCTATGCAAGCTGTTTGTTTTATTTTGACAGGTGAGAGCAAATATTCAAATAATTTCATGTATTGAATTCTCATATTAGGAAAATCAGTCTTTTTAAATTCTCAATGTGGCAAGATGGCTATTAATCTCTGACTTTAAATGTTTCTGCTCAGATCCCAATATGTCAACATGAGTAGCTGTGCATTCAATGTCCTAAATTTCTTTACTGTCTTAAAAATCCTTATAGTTTATACTTTTCTATTAATTAGAAATATCTTAAGGCAATATTTCTGCATTTCTTAACACTGGGCTTTATTATCTTCTTTTGTACTTTGAACGTTTTTTCAAAGTTGCCAAGTACAAACAGTTTGGATATAAATCCAATGTGGATGGATTAGTGTAGGTGTGAAACGGCATAGTGCCACTTCTCCCTGTAGCTTAATGCAACAGGCTGCTCATTGCAGAAGGCAAGGAAGAGAATGTGTGAGTGTGAAGCTAATAGTCTTTGTCTGATCAAGTTAATTCAGAAAAAATTTTCTGTGTTGGATAAATACTGAAAATGTTGGCAGTGGTCATACAACACTTACACATTCTCATTGATATATGAAATTTATGAAATAAAAATTGAAGGAGTCAAGTTATAGCTGGATTTGTTTTTCCTTTTCATGCTCTCATGAATCCAAATTCTTTTGGATGGTATTTTTACACCAGTGTTTCCCAATGAGAGGCGCTGGCTTTTTTGGCTTCATAGCCTATAGTTGTCAGGCCCTGAAGGCATCATAGACCTGGTACATGTCCTTTCCTGCTGTAGTTGGTGATCTGCTTTAAAATCTGTTTGTTTGTTCTCTGTTCAGAGTTTTTTCATTGTTGAGGAATTTATACCATGTCTTTAACATGGCCATATCTAATGGCACCCTCTTTTTTACTGGTGATAATTTCACGGTGAACTTGTACTAGAACCTCTCAATAGCTAGAGCTGTCATAACTCACTTTGTTCAGACAAATGGTTTAATTCCATTGAGACTGAAAATCTTAACTGGAAAAAGTAGGTAATGAAGATATAAAATCATCTATATATTAACACTGGAACTCTTGTAATTTTTTGTCTGGTTAGCTTGATAGATGAAAATGGATATTAAGTATCTCAGATAAGAATAGTGAATATCTCCATTGTATAAATAGGAGTAACTTTCCAAGGCAAAAAGTTTTTTTCTCCGTGAGACATTTTTGAAACCTGTCATGAAGTTCTACTGTAAAGTATCCCATGATAATAGAGCCAATTATAGTTGTTTAACATTTGTTCTCAAGTACAATAGATATTTTTTCCAAATATGTTGTAAAAATTGGGTGTTAAATTTTTCTGCTCCTGTGATGGTAGATAAAACTTCTAGATTACTAAAAAAAATTCTAAATTACTAGATTGTAATTTCTACAATCTATCATAAAACAAAAATTACTAATAGTCAAGATGTCTCCATAAAGAACATCAAAAAAATGTTGTGATATCTGCTTTTTGGTCCGTATTCCAATATACCATCAATATGTTGAAATTTTTATTTATCTATTATTGCATACAATGGAAGAAATGCAGCAATTTCAACTTTGGCTAGATTTTGTATATGATACAAACATACAAATGAGAGAGCTGGACTTGGTAATGAAATTGCAAACATTACAACTGAAATGAACTATTCAGACATTGAAGACAATTAGTGCTACTAACAATACAACTGCAGTTTCAAAGATCCTGCTTTGCTACTGAAGTTTCTGGCTGATGTCTGGTGCTAAATAATTATTACGGGGAAGTATCTTTTCAATGACTTATGTCCTGTTGTTAAAAAAAAAAAAAAAAACACCAGCGAATCCTACTGTCTTACGTTGTTCTTCTGCATTTAGTGGGACCTGGCCTGAGATGTCCTCAGGCAGTTACTGTTTCAGAGCTTTAATTATGCTTTTTAACCTACTTCTTTGTGTCTGTGTTCTTACATACTTCCATGTAATTACCAGGTTTAGTAGTAGGACTCTGACAAATACTTTTAGCATGACTTTAGCCTATACTTTACTTAGTATGCTGTATTATTACAAGATATTTCCTGTGCTTCAAGCCATACTTTCAATTCACAGAACTTAAAAAGGCTTAAAAAACACAAACTCTAAATGCAGGGACCACAACAGAGAAATCAGATGGACCATGTTCAAATCAAAATAACTTCAATCACAAGTGCAAAGAAACTAGAAATTTGGTCTTAGTACTGCAGATAAGCATCTGCTTGGCACTCGGAACTGCTGCCTGTTCTCATTCTGCCAAGCATCTAATATCTCCACTGCTGGTTGTGAGAAGATTATTATCCTTCAGCTCATGAAGATGGAGACTTTCTATGAGGTCTGACTTCTTTCAGGATAAGTTAAATCCTGTAATCTTGCAAAGCAGTTGGTCTAATGGTTGTTAATATCAGTTAAATAGTACTCTAATTGAAAAAAGTTGAAATATATGTAGAACTTTTATGCTCACTTTCAACACTAAATTATCAGATCAAAGTCTTTGACAAGATCTGTATTGGAAACTGCTTTTCATATATTATTTCTCTCAATTTTAAATGGATAGATGATTCCCATCTTGTTTGCTTCCAGGCAGATAAATAGATGGGATTCTTTGCTTGTTGTCTTTTTCATGACCATTTCTTTCTTCTATGCCACTCAGGCTTCATTTAGTCTAACACTTTCTCCATTGTCCTTTCGATATCACATTGCTTTACTTCCGTTTTATGACATACTTTGAGATACCTTCAGAAAAATAATTAAGGTAGTTAACCTGCCAACCTTTTTTGGTGTCACTTTTTGTAAAAAGTAATTGCTTTTGACTGTTGACAGTCTTCCTGAGATTTAAGAATTGTAAGATTTTCATGTTAAACATAACATGAATTAAATTTAATATAAAACTAGATATAGATGGGAAAAAGGAAAAAAAAATGATGTGCTTTTCTAGCATAAGAACATTACTGTGTTCTTTACTTCATATGCAATGGTCATAGCATTAATGTGGTCAAAAAAATGTAGAGTTAAGTAAGGAGTAGCCAAAGTTTTCTGCAGTAAGCTATCATGCAGACTTTTAACTGGCATGCATCCTGTCTCTCACACTTTCCACGACAAGTCACACACTATCAGGAGAAAAAAAAAAAAGCATACTTATTAGCCCATTTGGAATTTTAAGAGGGGAAAAAATTATTTGTATTCTACAACTGGACCAGGGGGGTGGGAGGGGAGGGCAGCAAAAACCATGTTCAAATATAACTAAGAGTAAGAATATAAGGATAGATTATATTGCAGGGATGTTATAAAATGAAAATGCATAATTAAAACACTCAGTAAAACATAGTTCTAACCCATAGTGATGCATTCTAATATCCATATGGTTATGATTATAATAGTTTTTTAACATCTGGAGTTCTTAGTTACCATATTGTTACGTTCTCGTTATCCTTTGGTTACTGGTGTGTGCTTGCAAACATATTCATAACTGATGTTTTTTTTCTGTTGGGATTTTCTTGGTGTATAAAAACTCGCTGCATCAGCAAAAAAAAAAAAAAAAAGACAACCTTGAACATTATCATATATTTGTAACGATTGAAGACAGTATAACTTATTTTGCATGTAATTAACATTATGTTGCTAGTGTTATGCTGTTAGAAGTAGCCTGAATAATTAGCACAAAGTAATACAAGCTCTGGAATACTTGCACAAATTGAAGTCAACTTCTTCCATGCTTCCATGCAGCTCTAGTATTGACAAAACGTCCCTCAGAGCAATGGCCAATTAACAGATCTTTTAACTTATGGAAAAAGGACACAAGTCCTTCTGTCAAAACCAGAGTTGGTGGATATATTTTAAGGATTTGTCTCATTGAATTGTGTTGATTCAAGAAATGTGCTACCATTAAACAGAATTGAGAACAGTCTCAAGGTTTGGCTTTTTTAAAATAATGATATTGGGGTTATCTTTTTTTACTTCAGCTAGATAACTAGTGAACCAGCATGCACATATCAAAAAGGTTAAGCAAAAGCAGTTTGGACTGAAACTTTGCAATGGAATCTCTCTTAAATCTCCTTTCTAGATGTCAAAATAGGCTTACTGTTTGACTTAGTATCAAATCACTTGTGCAGGATGCATGTATCTATAGTATGTCCCAGATGCTCAAAGAGGGTGGAACGAAATTACAGTGATGTTGAACATGTTTTTTAGAGGCTCCAGAGTTGGAAATTGAGATCATTATTTCTGATCTCAGAAAAATATTTAAAGATGATGAGACATGACAGAGATGACATAAGTGGAAAGTTGCTGAAACGTACAATAATAATTAAAAAAAAAAGACAGCGGACTTACTCAGGCTCTAGAAATACAGGCTTTACATGGCATATAGTTTTAATTTTCAATGGAATCGATGATAGTTTCATTGCTCTTCAATGTAACCTGTGACTTCATTGTTCTTAGAAGTCATGATGGTTTCTTAGAAAAACAGCAATCACTTCTGAAAAGCCCTTTGTAGCTGCTTTTCAAGACTGTTTTCCTCTGTTACACAAGTGTATCAGTCGACATTTAGGATATTTTTTATTTTTTTAATGAACAAATGTATGCTGTTTTTGTTTCATTTCATGCAAACTGTTACAATCCTTTAACAGACTGAGTGACAAATGTGATTTGGTGAGCTTTAAAGGTACTTGAGGCCAAGTACAGTGTTTGTTGTCCAATATTTAATTAAATGTAACTTATCAAATAAAATAGCTATAAATTATATTATTTGGCTGTTAACAACCTTTGTGCTGTGCAGCAGTAGGAATGATTAGAAATTCATCTTCAAATAACACTTTTCAAAGAATGTGCAAAAATACTGTTCTGACATGAAAACTAATTTTATTTGGAGAGAGTAAATATAGAACTGGCTTATTTAACAAACATTTTGTTAATCCTCAGCTAACAGAATTCAGGCCTGAAGCACTGCATTCAAACTGAAAAAAAAAAAAAAGAATTGCAGTTGCACATGCTTTCATGCAATCGAAGTTAATTCTGCTAGGTTTATGTAACTTCTGGATAAACTTGGTGAACTATAGTCTCAAGTACACAGTTTTTTACATCCTTACTTTCTGGATTTCAAAGTGTTTTTTTTTGTTTTTGAAGATGGTGTTAGTGTTTTCTGAAAGTATTGTATTAGGGAAAAACGCTCAAATTAAATCGTTTATTAGTAAAAAAAAAAAAAAACCAGGAAAAATAGAACTAAAGATCTGCCACATGAAGATGGCAAAGTGCTTTGCGGAAGTATTATTTTCAAATAGTGAGTTTGCAAAAAATAGAGGTTCTGAGATATTGAAGATGACAAGAAGCCATTGCAGAATCAAAACTAGAATGTGGGTCTCTGGATTTTAAATTTCACGCTTTAATTTTATTACACTACAGGATCTCTCCAGGATAGCTTCCAGGCCTTATATGTGCCTCCTTCCCGTATTATATAGGGAAAAATCCTACCCTATTGAAAGTGAATATTCTAGAAATGTTTCAAATTCCATTTAGTGAAGAGAGATTGAGAAGAAAATCCAAAGGAAAGTAATAGCTGTTGAATGGCATTACACCTATATCCCAGAGCAACAAATCTTACTATTTTTCCTCATTTGAACCTCATTCATGAGAGTTTCATTGTTAACTTGATCCAGATGACAGATCAAAGCATAGTTGCCTATTGCCACCTTGCTAAAATATTTTTTTAAAAGACAGTTTTAATATTATAGTTTTACAGTTACAGATTGTTGTTAATCTATCGAGTCTGCTACTAGTCAATCAAAGAATTTCATTTCACTTCTGCAGATCCTTACTTAAACTCTGCTCAATTTTAGAAGGACAAGAAATATCTGTCAGTTTTTATACAGAGCTTGATCATAAATTCCTTGGTAAGTGGGTTAAAAATTCAGTTACACATACCATTCATGACCTTGACAGCTTAGCAAATAGTGATACTGAATGATCAAAGAACTGTTTCAAGCCCTAAGGGTTAATATACCTGTGCACCTAGACTTAAGCCACTTTTAATTCTTCTATCATTCCTTTATTTCAGAACGGATGCAGCATTTATTGAATACAGTCAATAAATTTAAAGCAAAAAAACCGAGGAAATTGTTCAGGCTAAAACTAATAAGGCTATACATGGTCTGTAAGAGATGCAGTTAATGAAGTGTTGCCATTTTACAAGTTTACTTTTTTCTTTCCTAGTATAAATCCAAATTAAAACTTGCTCCTTCTCAGGTGTGGGCCTGGTGTTCACCAGGCATTTCAAAAAAAATAAAACAACAACAACAAAAAACTTGGTATGGTAATTTTGTTGTCAGAGATGCTGTGGCTTTTCAGCATATGATGAATGATCAAAACAGGAAATTAAAATTTGTAGTTTATCTATTTGAGTCTACCATTAACTTGAGGTAAAGGTCCAAAACCAAGTTGAAACATATGCTCAAAAGTGACGGGCAAAAATAAGAGAGCTTCATGTTCCTTGCCTTTTAATTATTTTGGTATCAAATGTGTTCCATAAAGGAAATGTATTCCAAAGTTTGCAAATTCAACCTCGGATGCTAAATTGAAGCTAAATTATTTCAGATTCATGCCAAGAATAGAATTTAGGATTCTGCTGTCAATGTCTGAGTTAGAATGCAGAGTAAAAAGGAATGAAATAGGGGAGAGGTTTGGAAACCTTAGCCTTGAGAAAATACTTGAGACCACTGAGAGCCAGTCTCCTTTGCAAGTCAAATGGATCACCTGTACTGTTCAGTGTTCCTCTGCAAGGCTGTGTGTCACACCCACTTCTAATTTCAGAAAATCTGGCCTATGCTGTAGCTTATTCTTTCAGCCACTAGTGAAACTGGTTTTATTTTGCTAGGATGAGTTAAAATTGTGAAATTGTCTAAGCAGTTGTGGATCTAAAGGCTTTGCTATCATTCATTGATAAGGGAATGGTTTATATGTACATAAATGCATATATAAATGTCTGTGTGTATATATACTTATACATACAAAAACATATCTCTAAAACTAAAGCATTATCTTAATATGCTGGACAATGGGACTAACTAAATGCTTAGCTCTGTATTGTGGTAACAGGATGATCACTGACGTCACTAAGGAGGAAACCTAATTTTTCAAAATAAATAAAGACCGTGACTTTCAACAGGTCATTTGTATTTATGCTGCTAAACTTGGAATTTATTCCCTCCTTTTATTTAAAATAGTCCATATCTTCAAGGCAGATTGCAAAACAAATCTGTTGTCTCTTGGAGAAAAATGACAATGAGCATGAGAGAAGATGTGATGTGTAATGAAGTTCTGACAGCATTTATTTAGGATTTCATAGTTTCTTTGAAAGATGGTAGCATCTTGGTTCATGCTTGTCTCTAGAAATATTACTGGTAAAGAATGAACTCCACTGCAGGAAATTGGTAGGCATGAACTTACATTGACTTGGCTAGATCTGACATACACAGGGCAGTCATATTAGAAAAACAATACTATGGAACGAAGGGTCAATGGTTATCATAAATGGAAACAAACAATGAAGCTATGAAAAGATCACCAAAATTTTGCAAATATATCTTCTCCAAAATTCTGTTTGACATAGCAATTGATAGAGAGGTTTCAGGAAACTGTATGGTATTGTCACCTGTAGTCTGATGTGAATCAATGGATTTGCAAATGAGATTGTAAGTACCATTGATTTCTTCACAGAATATTCCATAATTTTAAGTAGTGGTACATGTGGAGATTTCACAATATTTTACGCTTATAGGCCCAGTTTATAAGCCTGATTGATGCAGGCTAGAGTATCTATCCCAGATACATCTTCATCAAACCCATAACCTCTGTTTCAGCTGTAAAATGCCAGTTAGAATGCAACAGGAAGAAAGTAAAACAGTGTTTAATTTGTTCAATTTGAAAAAGGTATATATATTTTCATAAAGAATCACATAACTTTAGACGACCTCCTGTTAAGTGTACACAGGACAGACTTTGTCTCATCACTGGGAAAAAGAATGTGCCATGGCTTTTTTTCTTTCTTTTTTTCCTTTT
>VXAA01003750.1:268930-317183 GCA_013399115.1 Anseranas semipalmata | reverse complement strand
TTTTTTTTTTTTTATTTAAGTCTCTCCTGTCTCCCATCTGAATATGGGACTGAAAGCATTTCTTAATCAGGAGCTGGATGGAGATTTTGAGGGGGGGGCATGCAGAGGTCATACTTCACAGTATGGCTAACACAGCTGCTCTTCCAGTTGCTTGTGCTTGATGCTTTTAAATGTTGCACTGAAGAGTCTGGTAGGGACTTGACAAAGTTACACTAAGAGTGTGAATTAGGAGGTTATTAACTAAACAGAAGAGAGTCAGTAATTATCCATTTGAAAATATCCATATTAGTATCTGAGTATACTCCGATGATGGGGTATAACTGCTTGATTAGGAAGCAGATATATTTTTGACCACTGCAAAGGCAGAAATTTTTAACTATTTGAGAATGTCTGCTATGTGGTAGAGGAAGTAGCCAACTTAAAGGCTAATTCTTCCCTAAGCTACTGCTGCTATTCATTCCATAGCGAATACTGTTACCTAATAAACTGGAAGTGAAAATTGATTCTGAGCAAACTCATGAAGAAACTGGGGAAAAAAAAAAAAGATGAGTATCCTAACATGTACATCGGGAAGATGCCTGTCCTTAACACTGCCTTTGAATTGAGGGTGGTTTTCACTCAGGTCTCATTTAAAAAGGATTAAATTCTGAGCAACAGGCTAGGATCCAGACTGCCAGGAAGAGGTTGCTATCAGCTCTCTAATTTGATTTCAAACGTCAATTAAAAAAAAAATAAAATAAATACTAGTTTTCAAGCTCTGTAGTAACTACTTGTTGGGATTAGGTTTTGAGAGGAAAATGTGAATGAAGTTTTGAACTACATAATAGAACTATTTGAGATGTGGGGTGACTCCTGCAGAGTAATAGATGATGCAGATTAGATATGGCACAGTTTAAATGCCTGTACCAGCATCATTCAAATTTTCATGAATTACAAGACTGAGTTTCCAGATCATCCTGAAAACTCATATTTAGTAGTGCTTTCAAAAGTGATATAAGAAAAAGTCTTATATATTTCTGAACAGGAAATTTTCAATCATGCTGAAGATGGTGCAGGAAATAACATTGCCAAGTCAGTAGGTGGTACTTTTCCTTCTCAGTCAGTACTGAAATGATGTCCTTATGTGTTGACATGGGACCCTGACCAGGAGCAATTATTGTCAGTCTGATAAGCCAATGTCCTAAAACATATAGTCAATAAAAGTCCCTTTCTGTGTGTTGGTGCATGTGCTTGCATGTTTGTGTAGGGGTGTGAAGCCCTGGGGTCCTGAATGAATTCCAGTGTGGTTAATTAATTTCTTCCTCAAATAATAATATAGCTGGCATTTCAATGCCTACTAAGCATTAAAAGAGTTAGCAAGGGAAGCAGGTGGAAGTAACATGATAGATTTTTGTTTAGAAGGCCCTGAAAAGGTTTGTATTGTTCCTCTGTTTAATTTTCTGGATGGCTTTAGTTTTCTTCCTCCTCCAGAAATCCTCCTGCTTATCCCTAAAAGTCCTGCTGTTAAAAATTTGAACTCATACCATGTTTCGTACTAATAAAGCGAAAGCTAAGCATATCTGGAAAACAGAGTCTACTGTTGAAGTACTCTTTGACAGCAGCTAAATTGAAGAGAAACAGAACCTCAAAATCATATTAGTTACCATTGTGATGCACTAACTAATAAAAACAAAATGCTATTAAAAATATTTAGCAAAATTTTAAGGAATGAATGACAATAAAAAGTCATGTAAATGTTTGGATGGATTGATGATCATATTAATTGAAGGCAAATCCTCATTTCACATTTCTTACGTATTTTGCTACCAGAACAGGACAACTAAAGGAACCCTACTGCAGCATTAACAGTTTCTTTGTGCACATTTTACTGCAATCTGGCATCCAAAAGGAGGAAACATTAGAAGTGGTTTATTTATATTTCAGCACCAAATTAGAAAGATGACATCATTCATTTACAGTTCTTATCCCATGACACGTCTAATCCCCAACACCTCATTACAGGGGACACTTTTAGGATTGCATATATCATCTTGTTTAACTTTTGCATTCTTTTATGGAATACAGTTGAAAGGTAGGAAATTTAAGGCTGCTCATTGATAAGAAAATAAACTAATAAAATCTTAGGAGCTTCCCCAAAGAGGCAGGATATTACACTGTTTACAGTAAGTGGGTTATTATTTGTCTATTAGTTCTCCACTTTTCCACTCTTGTTCAAAAGGCCATCCTCTTTGAATGTGAAGACAAACAGGCTAACTATAATGACTTAGATTGAGTTGGTCTTTTGGTAAAATCAGTAGAAATTCATAGCTGAAATTCATACAGGTCTATGCTTTTATCTCCTTATCCAGGACGGAGAAAATGGAATGATCCCAACTGTGCAAAAATAGTGTTAAAAAACGTGAAATTGCACAGTGCCAGTGCAATTCCTGTTCAAAGGAATCTACCAGTTGACCTGTGGAGGAAATCTATTCTGTAACCCACTGGGAAGATGCTCTTTTATTGCTATAGGGATGCCCAGAAAGAGTCTAACAATGACTAAACCATGTGCACATCCAATCTGTGAATGTTCCTCTGTCTTGTTATTGCGAATGCCTTAAGCTGTTTTCTTTTAATCTTAACTCAAACTCAGTGCTGATGCCCTCCTGTAAAATAGTTTATTATTGTCCCCCTGGTGGTGGTCATGTAAGGTGCTTGAGAAGCATTGTGATATTTCAAAATAAAATTAATTGCTAATAAGACACCTTAGGATTTTGTGTGATCCCTGTGGTTCATAGTTTTCCTCACATTAGATTTTGTTATAAGTGCAAATATTTTTAATAAGAATGTTTTTTTTTTTTTCAGATCTCTTTTCTACTTCAGCAAAATTCATTAAAATCAGGGAATTTAATGGCAATCTCTTAGTTTTTATATTTTCTATTAAATATATATTTATCAGTGAAATTTTCCTAATAGAGATTTGTTTGTAATATGATTGTTCTCATAGGAGAATCCATTTCCAGTAATCCTGGAAGTAAATTTTCCACACACTGGCTACAGGACTCTAGATATCGCATGGACATTTCCAGCTGGAATCCAGTTAGACCTGTTAGCATAGGAATATACCCAAATCAATGAATCATGTTTAAATTCATCTGTTTAATTTGGTCCTTTGGAACTGATTAGTTTGGGCAAAGTCCTGGGGTAATGTGTTTTGACTGCATCCTTGTTGGAGCTAACCTTGGAGCAACTGTGACTTTTTGCAATTGGCTTCAGACTCTTAATGTCCCCCAAAAGTGTCTATGAGCAAAGTAGACTTGTTTGTACATGACCTACTCAAATGGTGTCCACATAGAGAATTGACACAAAGTAGATAACGCTCCTTCAAGTACAACCTTTCACCTACAGAAAAATTGTGTCAGGGTTCAAATGAGTTTTTTGAAGGTGGCATTAAGTGTCTTCAGACTGTGATCTTTGTTTCAGTTGTCTATGTAATACGAGTTGTATATGCCTTGAATTGCTTCTTCAAATTTTGGAAGAGGACTTTGGGAGCTAATGGCATTTTCTTCTAGGTTTTATCAGTGTAAGTAAAGTAAGTGTAACTTGGTTACAAGTCAACAAGTTTGCCTGAGACAACCTTCAGTGCTACTAACAGAAAAAATAAGTGCTGTATCCACTGGCAATTAGGTAGTAAGATATTTTTGGTGCTATGAGCCAGGTTTGGATTATTCCAGCCTATGTATTTCATGGTAGGGAATAATTGTAATAGTGATAAAGGGCAGTGATATATCTTGTTACCTCATGGTACCATCAATTTTGTTATCAGTACAAAGCGGTAGCTGAAGCATAGATCTTGTTTTCAAGATTTATATCTAAGACTTGCTTTCATTTGGTCCCATAATCACTTATTTGTCTAAGTGTCTGTGTCTGTATCAATTAGACTTCAGATTCTTTTAACTTACTGTTTAGCAGGGTGATCCTAGCATAAAATTAAAAAAAAAAAATTAGCTAAAATTTAGTTTTCAGCATAACTAGTCATTGTTGTTGACTTGCCTCAGTAGGTAACGGTAAATATTTGAAGCATGCTTAATATTCCCTTTAGTGAGATTTGGCAAGTTAATTAGTGAGACATAGTAATAGACTGGAGAACAAAAGGCAACTATTCTAAAATAGTAAATTTAGAAAAGTCGAATGTTTCTGTTGATGCCCTTCAAACACAACATCCTTGATCATATCCTTTTCTGACTTCTTTGTGCAATACTATATATGTGAAAACTGAGACAGATGTGTTCACATGCTTTATCTTTTTCTATTTCTGTTTCCTCTTCATTGTGAGCAGCAGTCCTGACTTCTATTGTTAGATCCTTGCAGCTACCAAAAAACAGAGTGAAGGAAGAGCTAAGATCTTGCCAAAACAGTATTAGATTAATATATTCCAGCATGTAATAAATTGTCTCACTTTACATCTTAAATAGACACAAAACAGAATGAAACTGATGGCGGATAACTATGATGAAGACCATCACCACTACCACCACCACCACCATCACCACCATCACCGATCTCCTGGGAGGCCACAACACTCCAACCACAGACCTTCTCCAGATCAGGTCAGTCATCTCTTTTCTCAACTTCAGTTTTACGCTGTTATTATTTTGATATTTCAAGATGAAACAAATATTCCAAACAAATAATGAGCAGTATAAACGATATGTTATTTGAACTGAAACTAATAGCTCTGGTATTTATTTCCATGCCTGAAAGATTCTAAACATTTTGTTTTTATGTCTGGTGTCTAACATTTCTCTTCTCTATCTTTTTTTAAAGTTTCAGAGCTATTTTCAGCATTTCATAATTCATCTTTTTAAGTAGAAAAGCAGTGAAAATTCTCCTACTTAGAGGGATTTCAGAAGTATGCACTTTTTGGATTTTTTAAAAAATTTATTTAAAGTAAATGGATAAATCATTAGTATTTAAAAACTTATGCAGTGTTTCCCTTTGGGAACTTGTAGTTCTAAACTGTTTGTTAAAGTATTTTTCTGTTGAAGCTATCAAATAACAGGTATAACTTAAAATCAAGTGATACATTTTTAACTAGGCACGATAAACAAAATTGCAAGATATTTTAGTTTAAAAATGCTTAGTGATTCAGAATTCTTCTTCTTATATTATTCTTCTGAGAGTCTTGTGTTTCAAGACTGTCCTAATAAGATGGTTTTCTAAGGTCAGTTGATTGAACATGCTAACATTGAACCTTTTCTCTTCCATCTGTAGAAAAAACAATCCCTACACCCAGCACTGTTTTGATTTTGTAAATTTCAATATTTGCTTACAAATAAATACAAATTTTAAACATCTAAAACATTTTTTTGAAGTACATAACCCATTAGTTTTTATTGATAATATTTTAGAATGTTAATGATTTGAAAGTTAAGTGAAAAGTAAAATACAGAATTATTAAAACAAGTTGGTTGTCACAGTTTTAAAGTAATAATAGTTATACAATATATGTTTGGAATTAAGAGGTCATGATGTTCTGCAGTTTATTAGCATTGCAACTGTCTTTTGTAATAATTCAGCATGCTTTTTCAGATAATGTTGCTGTTCATTTGATAGGAAGAAATTTGCTAAGTGTCCAGTTTGCACCCTCTATTTTATTTTTTGATGGGTTTGAAACAGATGTTTATGAACAGAAAATGCTGGACCTCTTATTTATGGAAAGCTTAAAGACCAGATCCACCAAAAATAATGTATCTGCTTTAATTTTGTATTTATAGTATTGAAAATAATGCTATAGTATTATTATATTTATTACTGATAATAGTATATTTAATAGTTATATCAAGTTATCATTATAAAGTTATAGTATTAAAAGTAATTGAATTATTTATCCATTATGTAATTCTGTAAAATGCACATTATATTTGTATACACACCAAAATAGTATTTCAAATTCTAGTGGCAACTTAATCTGTTCCTTCAAATCCCCCTCTGCCAGCAACCATTTTTTCATGGTCTTTTTATTAAGTATCTGGGTCTGATACTCAACAATTTGCTATAGCATAGAATAATGTGTGTATACATGAATGCGTGTATGTGTGTAAGAAATGCCACACCGCACGGAATACAAATGAAAGAAACTAAGCCCTAGTAGATGAAATTTCAAGAAACAAAATTCTGTTTTGAAATTAAAACATATATGCTAGCCCTGCTGCCAGCATGCCATATGTTTCCAGCTGCTACTGCGTGACACTATTCCATTTCAAATTTCAAATTAATATGCTTAGTAAGTGGAAGGTGAGCTTCTCAGCTGTGGATGGATAACCTCCTGAAGATGACATTCACATTTTAAGATAGACTTCTTTTCATGACATGACTCTCTTTAGCCTACAACAGTGGGTGCGAGTTGAAAACTGTAGGAGTTTGAGGAGGAACTCAGCATAGCACAAGGAGGAAAAGTATTCATATATGGATATATCTGGAGTAGGAAAAAGAGTCTTTAGAAGCAAGTATCTCCCAGGCAGGGAACCCTGGGGAAAAATAAAACATTTTTTTCTATGAAAAAATCCTTGTTTGCTATTAAATTTATTTATAAGTTTATAAAACAGTGGTGAAGTTATAACCAGGATGTGTGATAGACTACTTAGTCAGGAATAGGAGACAAATAGGCAAACGAAGCTTTTTTGTGATGACCAATAGAGTTGTACTAGCAATAGGACTTGGTAAGTATGAGAAGGTTCAATTTCTTGGATACTGACTGAAAAACAACAACAAAAAAACCAAAACCTAGACAATATAACACAGAATTCTTGAAGTTCTTGGAACATGTTAAGAACAAATTTCTTTCAGAAAGTGGAGAATATTAAGGACTTACTGTCTAGTTGTAGTTCTGATTCTGATTAACACAGATAAGTTGGCTGAGTCTATAAGAGAAGAAGGCAAAATATTCTGAAAATAACCATGAAATAAAAAGGTTTTGGCTTTGTGCAAGAAACAGAATAAACAGAACAGAATAAAAGGCAAGATATGTGAAAAAACAAGAAACAACTACCTTCGTGTTACTGAAACCCTGACAATGATTTCAACTAATTCAAGAAACCTGAACTTGTAAACGAAATTTTAGTAACAAGGCAATGCAAGTGAGCTAACATTTAGTGAAGGGGAGGCTCTTTTCAATGTGTAATAACAGGTTATTCAGAGAAGAGAAGAGATAAGCATAATAAAAATCTGTATCAAAACCTCTTCAAGAACATACAAAAAAAATATTAAAAATTATGAGTGACAGGTCCACGATTAAAGATAAAGTAGACAAGTATAAAGAAGGCATAAAAGGTAGATAGGAATGCAATCAGAAATACTAATATGCAAAATGAATAACTAGCAAAAGAATGAAAAGCAGCAAGAACAGAACCTGTAAATATAGCAAAAAAGGCATATTTTCTGGAAAAAAAAGACATGAGTTGTTTATGTTTATGTATACCGGGCCTTTTTAATATGTATCTTAGTTTTAAAAAAATTAACCTTAAAAAATAAAAAAATAACCTTAGTTTAAAAAAATTAACCTTTTAAAATCTTTAATAATCTTTAATAGTAATTTAGCTATGTAATGCAGTTATACAGCAAGGTAGACTTTTCAGGGAAAAATAAGAGATTAAACAATGCATAAATAAAATAGTGGCATTCAGATTGGAAGAAGCCAATATATTTTGTTGTAGAACACATAAAATATTAGCTAAAGTAGTTTCTGAACTAGTTTTGATTGTATTCAACAACTCTCGTGTTGGATAAAAGGGATCCTAGAAAGATAAAGGCAAACACAGTTCTCATCTTTCCAAATAAAATGTATGGAGATTGATTAATCACTTTATTTTAGACGCTTTAAAAGTTACGGAATAAATTATTAATCATTGAGTCAATAGAAACCAAGTAGTCTCTTTACTGTTAATTTTCAGTAGCTTGGTGTCTGTATCAGACTGCATGATGTTATCTACCTATCTATATATCTATCCATCCCAGTGTATATCAAATCACTGTATACTTGCTTTGCTCTTATCATTTTTCCTAATCATCACCTAATAGGTGATTCCTATCATAGACCAGATAAGCTATTCTTAAGTTACGTTCATGAAGAAATGATTTATCACTATGCACTCACTTTATTCTTGCACTCTTTCCTAGGTGACAGTTTTGGGCCACAATCTAAAACACGATGCAGGTCTAGATGGCCCTTACATAGCATGGCCATTCTAAATTTAGTCTGTATTTGTCAAGGACAAAGTATGTCAAGCAAATCTAATTTCCTTTCATAGGGTTAACTGGCTTTGTGGCTAAAGAAGAAAATGGTAGCTGTGACATACTTTGAATTCATAAGGCATTTGACACTGTACCATCATATATTTGTAATAATTAGGAGAGTAAAATACAATAATAAAAGCTATAACAATAAATAATATCATTTCAATTGAATTATATATGAAATCAGCATTGTCTGGCTATGCAACTGATACAAATAGCATGCTACATAAAAAAATTCAGTTACTCATTGTCAGACAGGAGGAACATTTACAGCAGGATGCTAAGAGGTCTGTCCTTTATCCACTTCTGTGGAGTATTTTTTTAGAAATTATTTTGGTAATGAAATAGCAAGAACGTGAATATTGTTGGTTATGAACCAAGCTGCAAGAGGCTGCAGGCATAGTAGGAGCAGATAAACTGCTCAATAAACTGCTCCAGTCTCAATAAACTGGAGAGAAAGTCCAAAATACGTAATCTGAAGTTCAGTAAAGACAAGTCCATTTAGAAGGGAGAATTCACATGTACTGAGGCAATAGAATGGAGAAAAAAAAAAAAAAAAGAATCTGGATTGCAAACAGTATATGGCAACAATGGAATACCATTGCAATGAAGTTAAATCTAATTCTGGGATGTAATGCTAGAAAAGAAGCAGGAAGTAATTATTCTGTTCTTTTGAGCACTGGTGAGACCTCATCTGAAAATCTGTATACAGTTGTGAGCACCATGCTTTAAGAAAGATAGACAAATTGGAAAGGGACAAAAGGAGAGCAATAAGAATGATAGGAGTTTTAGAAAACATGACCTATGAGGAAGGCTTAAAGAACTGGGTTTGTTTAGTCTAGAAAGTACTAAGGGTGAGTCATAAGTCTTCTAATACATAAAATGTTGTTGTAAAGAAGACGATGATCAATTGTGTTCCAGTGCCCACTGGAGAAAGACTAGGAGTGGTAAATTTAATTTATACCAAGAACAACTAGGTTAGCTATTAAAAAAAAAAAAAAAGCTTTTTAACTGAGTTAACAAATCTGTAAGTTGAAAGAAACACGAACAATCTTTAGTATGGATGTAATAGAAACTCCTTTCTTGGAGATTTTTAAGAACATGTTAGACAAATATCTGTTGCACATAACAGCTTTACTTCATCTTGTGTTGGTGCACTCAGCTTGGATGAGGTGTTCTCCCAAAGTTCTGCCATCCCTAAACTTTCAGACTCTGAACAATGGATTAACCTAGCAAATGTTTAATTGTAAAGCAAACAAATAGGAGTTTCATAGCAAAATCCTAGCTGAAATAATCTTTCTGAGAACAGCAAAGTCAATGATAAGTATGAGTGAACTCAAATCGTTGCTTTAGCTTATGTTTTTCAATCATGGATTTTATTTATTTATTTTTTTACTGTCTGTGTTGTATTATTTTGCATTTCGTACAGCGCTTTTTTTGAACAGCAATTTGATTGCCATGTGCCATGCAAACCTGTATTTTCCATTCAATAGTGTATTACACACAAATTTTAGATATGTGTTTTTTTGTGACCATGATCCAACCCACTGCTGGTGGTGTGAAACCACAGAATAAATTGAGAAAATAATAAACTTGCAAATGATTGGAGGGCATTTTTTATTTTGTAAGGAAGAAAAGAACGTGGTGCATATTGTAACATAAATGCCATTTAATTTTGTGGATGTTAGGGAAGGTTTTAGAATGTTTTCTCAGAAATCCCACAGAGAAAGAGGTAGTTGAACATGCAATGTTAATATTGAAACATTTCTCATTTCTATGGATAATATTGGATTTTTAATTTATGTTGCTACATTTATGTAAAGGAATACTTGTATGCTATGATATATGGCAGTAAAAGTATGTGCATATGTATTTTAATACATATTTTTAAGGAAGAATAAGACGTTTCGCACTTACTGATGTAAAGCGCTGTGACTCTATATACCCTTTAAAGAGGATGGTGTACCACCAGTCCCTAGGAAGAAAAATACACATCCTACTGGAAACAGGAATACTTTTTGTGTGTGCTATTTGGTTTAGCTATTGATATTTTGTTTTAATGATCATGTTTTCATTGTAATTGTTACTCAATATCATATCCAGTTATGGGCAGCATGCAGCAGCATGGTTCTAGAATTAGTTAAGGGTAGGATCTCTGATTTCTTTTGAAGGAATTGTTTGTGCACTGTTTTCAGATATAATAGATGTAACAAGGTTTTTCTTTTTTTTTATGTGATTAGGTCTTCTGGCTGCTCCTAGGGAGCAAAAACAGGTTTCCAGCCACTTCTTGCCTTTATTCCCTCTTTTTTTTTCCACACTGCTGTTTAGGGAGAGATACAAGTTGGAAAGCCTTTTTGCCCCTGGACCTTAAGTCTGGGGAAGATAAGAAAACTTCATAAGCAGTAGGACAATTCTAACTCTTCTTTGCCTGTACACATAGTCACATTACAGTGAGTCACAATGCATTCCCTAGTTTTGGTGGTGCATCTGATTTTTATTTGATCCAAATAAATTTCTGGGACTTTATTGCTGCCACGTCACTAACATTGCAATTTTAACCATTTTAGTAGTCTTTAAAAAACTTGGAAAAAAGATAATTTTGCAGCTTTGCACAACAAATTTAAATTTATCCTCTTCAGTTTTGGTTTGAGAGTTGGCAATCTTTCTTAAATTTCACCCGAAAATATTTTGGCAGTCAGTGGGTGTCCTGGAGTGCAGGTGTAGTACTCTTAGCATGAATATGAGCTTAATAAGCATTCTGTACTAGCTTCAGTTTCGAAGGGGTTGTAATATGTAGCCCCTTATAGGGTGCATTACAGTAATCTAATCTGTATTTTTGCATCCAATATCTATCTGGAACAGATGAAAAATGCGGCTAGATAAATTTGAACTTCTAGCTTTAGAAACTATCCTGCCCCCCGGCCTAGACATCATCACAAAGCTTACTGTCCAGCTCCCTAGCTGTCTTTACTTCTCACCTCTACACACTTTTTTTCCTCTACCTTTTTCCCTTGGCCCCTTTTGCCAATGTCATCCTTCAGTTTTCTTCCTTGTATTGAAAATAGGGAGGAAGTGCCTGTCTGTGTCACATAAGTGAATGTGATCTTGAAGCAAAGTGTTGTTACTGTTGAAAGTTGATAGGAATAGGCACATTTGTGTTTCCTTTCTCAACTGCAGTTCTTTTGTCATTCTTGTCTTTTACTTTCAGTAAGGTAACAAATAGGGAATGCTGTCTCAGAAACCACAAGCCTGGTCGAATTGAGACATCTCATTCCCTTTGGTTTTCTAATCTCAGCTGCCTTTCTGCCCCTCCAAATTTGTATCCTGTTCTGACTGTCAGGCAGATAGACCTGATAGACCACAGGTTCTAGTCACTCATATTCACTTACTATTAATTTCCCTGGGCTTTTTACATTTCTTGCTATCTCTGAAACATTGCTTAACTTACTGGCATGTATGACAGATCTCTCAATGGTCTCCACATAAAAAATAGCATTCTTTTGCTAGCACCCAGGTCTTTCTTGTTCAGATTCATGAGATCTTTTCTATGTGGTTGAAAGGTCCTAAGTTCAAGTTGCTGTTTGTGGACTACATGGTATAAAATGTACTTGATTATTTAAATTAAAAACAGCATCTCTACGTAAAAAAGGGATTTAGAAGTTATGTAGGTAAGCTGTGACATTTATGTTTCTAGGATATAGTTCAGTTAGTTTGACAGCATTCTTAATAAGAAGTTACAATATTTGAGAGGCCATATGAAGATCTTGATTGAAGATCTTCCACACAGTGGAAGACTGATGTATGACATCCAAAGAATTTTCATACTTTAGGACTTTATTGCCAATCGTGATGACTATAAGAACTATCAAATCTTCTTACTGCTTACAGAACTGGAGATTTTGAGAGAAATAAAATGCAAGGTGTTTCTCATTTCTTAAGAGTTTCCTGAATTCCCAAGCTGTAGTTGGGTCAAAGTTGTATGCTTCACTCCGTGGTCACCAAGGCTACAAATTTATTTTAATTTTGTTTTATGATGAGATGATATTCTCATAAAAAGGATTTGGATATTGAGAAAATATCAATATCTTAAGCTGTGCCATAAGGCTGTAAGAGCTGGCTGCTTTCGAGAAAGTTGGCCCTGTTCTTAAAAGCTGTAATTGAGGATGGAATGTCACATGGTGGTGTAAGCATGTAGCATGTCCTTTTAATCTTTTTAATCCAGTCTGGCTACACTGAGATTGTGTTCCTATCTAAAACATTTTTGATGGCCCTTCTACAAGGTGGTGGTGGTTAGAAGTCGCTTATCACAAACTCACCATCATGATTTCCATTACTCTGAAACCTCAGCAAAGAGGCCCAAAAGGTAGTTCAAGGTTTCTGAACTATCCTTTTATTGAAAGGAAAAGTCCTCTCACTAGGATAGTGATGAGGCAGTGCGTATCAGTGAAGTTTCCATTAATGACATTCTCCAGTAAGAAAGTCAACTTGCTTTTAAAGAAATGTCTATCTGTTATCTGTCTTAGTATTAAATCCACATTGTGTTAAAAAGCTTTTTTTTTTTTTTTTTTAAGTATGCTGGTAATTTCATTAATTTGAGAAAAGAAATTGAATGCAGTGATGCATGAAACTTAGTCTAACTGTTGTAAAATAGTAGTATATCAATTCTTTTTACAACATTTAGAAGAAGACCTTGTGCTCTTAAACAGTGTTTATTGATTTGTAAAGTGGTGACTGGTCTTGGCAACAGGTCATCAGCTGGAACTGCTAAATATTCTTGGAGCTGCTGAAAGAAGAAATGTGAAAAACACCGAACAGTTCAGATGGGGTTTTGTTTGAGGTGGATAACTTTGAAATCAGAACCACAGGACAGTCGAACAATGATTGTTATTTTAGTGTCTGGATCCTGATCTGCAAATCACTGTATTGATCCATGTATAATTTTACATGCTACTTTGTGTATTTTGGCAGCTCTGGTTATTAGCACAATGCCTTATATTCTGTGGCAATAGTGGAAAAGTGCCAACCTTAAACTCCTGAATAGGCCTCAGGTATATTGAAACTGGGATTTGTCTTTAAAAAAAAAAAAACTAACAACACAACTAGACAGAGGACAAACATAAAACATAACAGGTTATTTTAGCTCATTCAAATAACCACAGTTGTTTTGAAAACCATGAAATTCTTCACATTTCCTTAGACTGTGAATTAGAAAGTCCTCGAATCTCAGCAGGAGTTTAGCGTCTGGAAAACTGAAATACCATGTTAGGGACTTTTCTGCAACATTAAAATTTTATCTTTCGGTTGTTCAGGAAAGAAGAAACAAAAATAAGGGGAAAACCTCAAAGTACCAGAGACATTTTTGTGTATAAAACAAGTGATATGATATAGCTGTTTAATGCAGTAAATCAGAATTATTGGCTCCTTCCCTGACCCAGATTTTGTTTAATATTCTGTGTTTCTTTATCCTGTATGTTTACACATTGTATTTGGGCAGGTGTGGGCTTGCTCTTGTCTGTTCACTAAATGTACATGAGCTTGTTCTGCTGGTGCCTCAAGCTGCAAGGAAGCACGCAATTGCATTAGCACAGTGCTGAGCCTGCACTAAGCTCATTGGAGTCACATGGATTTATTTAATTTAGGAATCTGGGCAGGGCAAGGTTTGCTTGTCGGTACATTCAATATAAACAATCCCAGGCTTATCCACTGTAAATAACTAGCATTGTGCTGAATTAATTACTGCTTTGAGATCTAAGAAGCACGGTGCAAATTAGTCACATAAATACTTTCAGATTTTTAAGTATTTCTAATTTTTCATCTTTGCTATGCAAATTCTCCCTCTGGAACAAAGAACTTGTGATTCATATCACAGATTGTTCAGACTTGTTGAACTGAATGCAATAAAATCCTATTTATATCATGGTCGCCATTAAAAAGTCAATTTTCATATTAAATTGTATGCAGTTATCATAGATACATTGTTTATTATAAACACTTTCCTAATTAGCAAATGCTTCTCTTCTAACGAGAATGTAATTTCTGTCTAGAATTTCCCAGAAGCCAGTAAGTCTTATCATATGCTCATTTCAGTACAGAGAATTTTTCCTGCCTCTGACATCTATCTAGCTATGTTTATCTACTTTAACCTAAAAAGAAAACCAAAGTGTTTTTCCACAGAAACTTGCAGCCCAGATTTTGAGGATAATGAGAGTAGTTTCAGACCTAAATTTCTTTGTAGATTACATCATACCTGTGACGGAACAAAAGAAAGAGCCTTGAAATTTGAGAGTCTGCTCCAAGTTGGAATTTGTCTTTCAGGGCTTCTCTAGTTCTTAATTTTGGTATACTACCGTTTACAGTAACAAACATTGTACTCAAAGTTTCTCATGTTATTTAAGTAAAAGCCAACAGAAATATGTAATATTTATTAACACTTTTGTTATTCCTACCTCTTAATTGTAATGATAATTGTAGCCAGATGATTTTTCATATACCTTTTAATTATATTAAATTTGTAATTTGACTAAGAGGCCAGCTAAACTGGAGCTGTATTAAAACTAACAAGTAGAGTGTAGGTTTTGCTGTCTATGATACCTCCAGGAGATGGATTTTGTACATTGAAAAGTTATACCTCTCCTTTGCTTACAGAAATGAATTTATTTTATGTTTTGAGGTTTAATGAATGTGATATAATGTATACATACTGCTCAGTGTGTATATTTATATATATATCTATATTTATATGTTAACTTTGCAGTCTTTTCCACATATGGAAGAATTTTTTGAGATCATGTTTAGCTATAGAAACCTCTCCCCCTCACTTCCCCTGAATGTGTGTGTTAGAATATACAACACTTATATAGAGGTTTACATTTATCTTGTATTTCTTACTAGAAAAATTAGCTGCCACCATCATAGTCTAAAATAGTTCTTTAGACCAGCTGAGAGAGCCAAAAATGCATTTCTGGGAGACAGTAACTCGATAACAAAAGTTGCATATCTGGCACTGGTTACTTAAGTGAGATAACATGTCACAGGCTTTCACTACAAAGGGGACCATAAATTTTTGCATTGCAAATCTGATTTCACGGACCACTTCTTGTAAGAAGCATTGGGTTTCTGCTTCATCTAGTGATAAAGCTTTAAAATGTATGAGTATCTAGTGAAACATCTTATTCATGTTAATGCTAGTCTGGGTGTTGTGAAGAAACAACCTTTCGCCTACCTTCATCACCAGTATTTATGTTTGACTATAACCTAACTATATACTAATAGAATAAATGGTCAAATGGGTTTTATGGTCATTTTCATAACTGGATGATGCACCAGTGACCAGGATGATGCAGTTGTGACCACTTCTGTTATGAATAGGTTTGAAAATAGACCTGTGACACAAATCCATATTACTGAAGCAATTTTTAAGATTTATTCAACTTTTTGAATATACAAATAAAACATAAAGACCTTCAAAAACTCTGCACATCCACTTGAATGAATCCACGGTTAGTCTTTTTCCTTTCCAGTTACAGGCTCAGTGCTTCAAATCATTCATACATAAATCGTTCCATACATGGAGAGTTTGTGAGATTAGTCCTCAGCTATGTTTGCTCCTGTATGTTTCCTAGAAATTGAGTAGCAGATAAAAGTCTCTCTAAGCTCTAAAAGATTCTGATTTTAGGTTAAGTTCTGGAATTGAAGGAAATGTTATTACTTAGCAGGTAGATTTCCATGTCACAAATGGAAATTAATATTTGCAAATGTAATTGTTTGCTGTAAGTAGGACAGTTTCACAGTCCAGAGCCAGTAGTTACATGTTTAATGACCCATTAATAGCCACAGATAATAAGAAGAGTAGGGTAAATCAGTCATCAGAAAGTTAGTTCAAGAGATGAGCAGGTTATCACTGGATTTATTTAGCACAAGTTAAGACATTAATTCTTAGCATGCAGGAACACGAAAGGGACATGTGATGAGCCTTGTAAGGAAAGGTCTTCTATTTGTGGGAAGAGAGCCAGCAAAGCTTAACTCATCAAGGTTTATCGTTGCCTATGTTGCGAAAGCTTTTGTCTAAAAGGAGATTAGCATTTTTTACTTTTTTTTTTTTAATTTATTTAAACAATTGATTTTATAAAGATACTTGCATGCCATAAATGTGAGGGGACGTGCAGTGCTTCAGTTTCATGGAAGTATTTTCTGTTTTTTGAGTCAGATTCACTATCTTCTTCTTCACTTCAGATAATCAAATTTTATACACCAGTGGGCCTCATAATAATACAGAATTTTGCAGTCTTTGAGTGCATCTACGTAAGAGTTTAGTTATGATCAAGATTGCATATTTGAAGGAAATCTCCTGATCATTCCTACTTACTGCACTATGGTTTGTATCCAGAAGCAGTTTTGGAGTGGACACACTGAATTCCTTTTTGATGAAGTTCATCTGAAAGATGCCTTCCAGGAGGTCACCCAACACAGTTCAATGCTAATGGGAATTCAGTCTTGGAGTTGGAGCAGAATTAATTCAGAATCCCCCCAAGATATATATATATTGTGTAGATACCATTTTTCAGTACCAGTTGCATTGCTTTGTAGATCTGTTGTTATTGCAACACACTGCTAAATATAACCTCTTGCAACTATTTTGCATTCACTGGTAATAAAGAGTATGCTATATGCAGAGTGGTTATGCATAGGCATATGATTTCTGGCATCTGATATATTAAAATTTGTTGCACATACTTAATCATATAGATGATAAAGTTATCTTTTGTTTCTAACCTACTGTGTAATGTAGCCCATTTTATCTGAAGGCCACTGTCTCAAATTTACTACTGAAACTGATGAACCCTAAAGAACTGAAGGCTGAGAAATGTACCTGCAAAACTTGTATTGAGATACACTTCTATATTAAAACAGAAGACATCTTTACACAAGCTTTCAACACCTTTGTGTAGTGTTTTCAAAGCATTGCTCTAAGTTCCTCATCTTGCTATTTTGAAGGCAGTTGAATTTTTGACATTAGGTTTTGTGGCAATTGGATAAGAACAGTAAATCCTATTTAGTGACAGCAGATATTTCTTTTTAAGATGTTGAGCAAATATGATAAGTAGCACAGAGAGAAGAAAAGACTGGCAAAAGGATAGCATAAAATCAATGAATTAATAATCTATAAATAGTCCATTTGCAAAGGCTTTCATAATATTTGAGATAATACCACTGTACTGTACCTAAATATATGTCTAAATTAGAGACTTGGATGTCAGTTCTAAAAATACAAGGCAATAGATATTTTAAATATTTTGAATTCGTAATAATTTTATGGTAATTAAGCATGTATACTAATTTATCAATTCAAATGGTATTTCTTGATTTTTTTCTCTTTTTGAATGTCTTTAATTCAGATTTTGCTTTGCAGTTTCTGTCATTGAGCTGCTATTCTTGACCCTATAAACCAATGAAAGATCCAAGTTTAAAAAGCAGTTAATGTACACAAACATTAATCAAAAAATGCTTGATTATAGTTTATTGTTTGAAAGAGCCATAGATTAATGATTCTGTAGCATACACACTGATATGAAAAACTAAGCATTCTGCTGGAAGCCTCTGATCCAATATTAATAAATGATAAGGCATAACTGAAGCTTTTATTTTGCTTCACAGTGCATCAAGACTGCAAAAATAGGTAATGAACATCTTTTGTCTCAGAACATCAGTGAAGAATTCTGTATTCTCTTACATCATCTACTTGTGCTGAGGTACCAAACCTTAGCTTCTTGATAGAATATATTGTTTATAAAAATAATGAATACTACAGTCCTGATTCTTATATGCCTTTTATCCAGAGCTTTTGGGTAGTTGTTTATATCTGTACAGAAAATCTGTGAAGTCTGTAGCACTAAAATGATTTACACCATTAAATATCCACTCCTCAAAATGTAACAGATGGAAGAATGACAAGGATAGTTGAGAGTCTTATCTCATAACTTTCATCCAGTGCAGTGGAAGGAGGTAGTGCAGGCTTGAAAACAACCTGTCTGCATAATGGGAATAGTAAATGATCAATGAGTTTGTTTAATATTCCGTGAAGATCTTACATTGGTACATTCTAGCTTCTGTTATATTAAAAAGTGACAGCACATACCATGAAATTACAATTCTCTGCTTTACTCCTATATTTTTTTTTTCAATGAAAAGGAAGGCTTGACATTCTCTGTTATCTGTAGAGTTTTATTTTTTTCCTTAACTATAATCAAGCATCAAGTATTTTTAGGTCAGTGCATTACTTGGCACCAATATGTGACATAATAAACTAGACAATAACATGTTAGGTAATAGAGCATGTAATTATGAAATGTTAGACTTTATTGATTGGGATGGTACGTTGGCGACATCTGCTTGGGTTAGTGGAAGTCTTAAAATGCTATTTATCTTCTATAAAATGAAAATGAGGTATGAGCAGGTTTTCAGGGGTAGGTGTAAATCAAGTCAGAATGATATATAGATAAAAGTTTTTAAAACATGACAGTATGTTGGGGCTGGTTTTGGGTTGCTTTTGGTATTAAGAATTTTAAATCCAGTGAGTGTTTGTTTTTTTTCTGTTCAGTTGTCCATCAAAACAGATCACAGTATTTAATTTTTTTTAATGAATTTATGAATCAGAAAAATTGTAAAACCTGTAATAAGCTCTTTGCGTACAGAATAAGCTCAGGGCACAGAAATTCTCACTAAAACAGATGTGTGAAAAAAGGATGGAAGAGGATTTTTGTTAATTGTATATATTAAAGCCGAAATGGATCATGATCATAATCTGGACCTGACCACTCGATAATTTCATCATTAAATCTGTAATTTTGGGGGAATTATTTTGAATACTGCTAGCCTTATCTTTTATAAAGTGTCTCAGTCTTGATATAAAAGCTTTATCATCCAGAATTGATGTGCTATTGAAAAATATGTACCAAGTTTCCAGTCTATGTCCTACAGATCTCTNTTTTTTTTTTTTTTGCTATACAAAAGAACTTTTTGCCTTTCTGTATGTTAGTTAATAGCAATCTTTTAATATTTTCTGAGCGACCAGATAGGTTGAGTCTCTTGATTCTCACTGCCAAATTTAGTTATGAATAGTTTTGTAACTGTTTCCTGATCTGGTTAGTCTTTTGAATATTCACAACAGTATGACACAAGCACCAGATGTGTAATTCTATTAATGGTCTTTTGCTACTGCATATAGATATAGCAACCTTTTTCATTTTTATTTCTCTGCCAGTATTTGTCCTTGTTCAACATTGTATTAGTTTATTTTCACTATGACCTGTAAAGCCCTTTTTAATATCACTGATTTCAGATACAGTCCTATGTCTTCTAAGTTTGCCCCATAGGTTTTCAAATGATGATACTACACAGATGATTTCAGTCATATGCAAATGCAGCTGATAACATTTATTCAGCTAATCCCAAATAAGTTCACTTTTCCAGGCAGTCTTTGTCAGACTTTTCTTTCAGATCATAGGATCTGAAAGAAACAAATTTGTGATGAGAATAGGTATCTGCAGGTCCCCTTCCTTCTCCGGTGACACTCATTCTATATAGAGCTAATTTTGCTGACACGATATCTTGGGGGACATAAGCAAATGCTTGATTTTGACAGAAATCTCAACATATTATTTCAAAGCATGTACCTTATCAAACAGACTCTTTGTATAATTAAAGAAGATAGAAAGTTATTTTGACAAGACCAGTACTAAATAAAACAATGGTGATTGACAGTAACTGGGTTCCAGCTTTTAATTTATTGCTTATTGTATATCAGGATCACTGTCAAACTATATAGTCTGTAATTTCACATGATACTCTTTAAAAATATTTGACAAGGCTTCATTTGTCAACTCTTCTAGAAGTCTGCCAAAAGGAGAGATCACACAGATAATTGAAGTAAAAATGAATATCTGGCTATTTGAAGAATTGTAATACACTAAACAGCAAAACAGCTGAACACAATTAGAAGGGGTCATTTGGAACCATACCGAGTTGCCCATTTTGTTGATTTCTGCTGTTTTTAAAGGTATCACCAAAGATTAACCTAATGCATTCTGTTAGTGAAATAGGATCAAACTGCTCAGTGGAAAAGAAATCCTTCAGTCTTTCTTCAACCTTTACTCTGGCAAAACCCTTGTGAACTCCAAAGTCAATTCAATTAATGTTAGTAGGCATGAATAACTGTAAGTCCCGCAGAATTCAGTGGGAAGGACTCATATTTTCACTGAGGCGAATCCAGCTCATTGGAAGTTTAACAGAATCTGTCCCTTCTTTTCAAAAAGAAATAAGAATATTCAGGGTTTACTGTGTCTTTGCTTTGCGTTGTAGTTGTGCAGACCGTGTAACTAAGATGTGTTCAAAGTTAACTGTAAAAATTTTACCCGCATTTCTTCCGTGTTAAATGATAGCTAAGTTTATAGTGGACTGTCAGATTTCTTTACTTAATTCAGCAATATGCAAGACATCTATCTTAACATCTGGTTTTTAATAACAGTTGACATCTGGGAGCTCTTTTTTATTCCAAGAATGGACTAGGAACAGTAGTGATACTGGCAGTGTATATTTTCAAGCTAAAATTCCTGTCTGTTTCAATCATAATTAATTACTACTCATTTTATTTAGTTCTTAGATTTAATTAAGTGCCAGCAATACGTTACACCAGCTAGCTTTCAAAGTTTTGAAACTATAGAATGTCATTTTTTATGTTTCTAAAATATTAATGAGTGATTTTTGAGGATATCTAAAATGATAAGTTTTATTTGATTTTGAAATGCTGAGTTAAATGAAAAACATTACATGCTGTGCACCTCTGTTCTAGAAGCTTGGTATCGCATCAGAATTTGGCATACCAGAACTATATAGAGATGTACACATTGACATCTGTGTGTGCATAGATAAAGCATCATTGTAAAAAAAATGTGATCTTCAGTAAACATATCCAGGGAAGGATATTTCACTCTCTTGATTTAGTTCATGTTTTTCATTTTGTTCTTTTTAACTTCAAGTTTATAATGAATGTAAAAAATGCCCTTCTCCCTTGAGCATATCTACAGTAAAATAATCCCTTTTTAAAAACAAATTCATAAAATTGTTATGATTTTTGTATTTGCCCTTAATGCTATCTCACATAAAAACTGTAAATAAATATGTGATCTTAATGATGCAAAAATGGAGTAAAGGATAGAAGCTGACACCAATGTGCAGTGTTTAAGGTTTGCTCAAAAGATAGATTTAATTGATAGCATATTAGAAAAGCGTACTTCACTAACAACAGATTTTTCTGATTCTTCAGCAGAATGTAAGATAATTTGATTATAGTAATTACTTCTTTGTTTACATATAAGGTTTAATCTATTTCTGCTGTCAGTGTTGGTTTGAATAGCGTGCAATTAAAAAATAGATAATCTTTTAATATTTAATCTTATAATCTACTTCCTGCACGCTGTTTTAACTGGGTGGGAAAAATGTTTACGTCATTGTTGGTTTTTGGTTGCTATAGATGCAGATTCTTGTGGATGTAACACAAACTTTTTCATTTGCTTTCGCTGGCTTACATTAAAAAAAATCATGTTTTTAACAGGCAAGAACAGTGTATTTTACATGCACCAAAGTAACTAACCTTTTCTTCTTTCATTCCAATGCTAACATCTTCTCTGTGCATCTCCTAATGTCTGGCACACAGGATGATGAGGAGGGTATATGGGCATAACCGTTCCTATAAACCAAAGTTCCAGTTTTATTTTGAGGGGTGAGAAACTCTCTTTTCTATCTCTTTCAAGTTGTAGTCTAATTTGTATTGTTTTATTTTAAACTGCATGGAATTGTATGTTTCTTAACAAGTGTGTTTGTGAACCATGTGAAAATATTTTTTCCTATGCAATGAACAATGAGAAACTATGTATGATGGTTTGATGGTCTAATGGTTTAATTTTTTCATACCCTATTGTGGCTAAAGATGTAGGCAGGTCTGAAAGTTTAAAAGAATTGTATTTGTATCTGTTTGTAGCTGTCTAAACAATTCCCTGTGACCAGTACATAAGTTTTTCTTTAAACTAGTATTAACCTGCTGTATCATCTCAAAAATCCCTGTAAGAAAACTGTAATACCTTTGCAGAATGAATACGAAAGTTCGATATTTAAGAAAGTTTGCCACAGATTAAGGATACAATTTTAGTGGAATATAGTTTATACTATGCATGCAAAAAATATTAGGCTAAAATGTTTTATTGAAATTTTAAGCAGCAAATGCTTAATAAGGAAAGTATAACCTTTTTATGGATGACTAGCTTCCATAGATTAATTTGATTGTGATATTTAAAAGTACAAAAGTGCAGCTTATTTTGTTTAAGTCTCTTTCAATTATGAGTAAATACTGTAATGTCACTTTGTGTCAGTTATTGATCAGTGCATATCTACTTTTTGGTGCTTGCCTTTGAGGCTGTGGGTAATCTCATGTAGCTTATGATCGCTGTGGTCTCTTAACATTGCTAATGGCAGTGTAAGAGCATCAGGCCTGGTGCTTTGCTCATAGAAAATGTTGCCCGTGTCACTACCTCTTACTGGCACAATTCTGTTTGCTGCAGTGGGACTGTTCAGAGGAGCAAAATCAACTTACATAAGTGAAGATTAATAGGACTGATGTGTTATTAAAGCTGTCATACTTTACTCTTCATATTGCTTTGGCCTCTGTCACCCCAAGCTGAAGACTGTATGATTTGTATGTTTTGTTTCCAGTGATGTTATAAGCCATGTTTCAAGCCAGTCATTCTATATGACGGGAATAAAATCTCCAAAATCATTTTTGTATTTATTGGTAAAATTTTTCTTTTAAAGAAAATTTGTATATACTTGCTGTTTTGAGTAGTTGCAAGATGATGCAAAATTAGTGATATCCATAACAAATGATTTGTATTTTGTTTAAAAAAAATAAGCTGTTGAAGATTTCTATCGCAGAGTTTAAGATTCAGCAATTGTGAAATAAAATAATGAGCATTATGATACCATTAACATTTAAAGGAAAGCAAGCTTGGTTTATCAGAGTATTGTTATAAACCTTTTTTGTTTTTATACTTTCTGATTTGGTTTTAAATATCATGCTTGTATAGGCTGTATGTATAGATGACCTTTGAGTTTGGACACGTGTTGCGTGTGGCAATAGTACAAAAGGATGTGACTCATGTTCTAACTTTTTTTTAGTTACTTTCTTCTTTCCTGAAAATAAGCAGCCTTAAAAAGAATCTGGAATTGTTCTTTTTCACATGAAAATGTAAAAAAGGTTTGTGGGTTTTCTTAGTGTTGTGTTTTAAGTAATTAGCAAGTTCTGTTGACTGCAGCTGCATGATATTTTAATGGCAGTTTATGGTGTTATTTAAAAGTACTGTAATTTTCAGCTGTTTGTCGGCATCGTTCTTCTGTTTGGGTGTGGAGAGCAAATTTTTGTTTATTTTCCAGGCCCATATATATTTCCAATTTAAAAACAGACATTCCTCTCAGACTCTTTTGTTCAAATGCCAGCATAATTTATCTGGTATTGTTATATACCAGACCCTTGACAAATACGTTGTTTGCTGTTTCTTTTCAAGTGGGGGAGCGCTGCAGAGGTCGTGTAATCAGTAGCTGGTAGAAGGCAGAGCCCGTCCTCTGGACTGCCCTCATGGGTAGCCCTGTCCTTGGAGGTAGAACAACCGTCACTCAAGTGTGGGAATGGCTATTACAAGGTGAAAATTCACTTCATAGACCTCCTTCCCCATGGGAAAAAATCACTGATAAGCCTTTCTGAAAATAGATATGATAAATCTATGATAAATAGATACTAAATTTCCTCATGTTCTCTGTTAAAATCTGTGAGTATATCTTTGTCAGAATTCAGCAGAACTGAGATGAATGGGTAAACTTTTCTGTTTTGCACAGATGTTATAGCTAACAGCTTGATTTGGCTCTGTGAGATTGGAGTTTGCAGTCTCCACCCATCTAGCTCAGCAGTGGGGGTTGCTCAGGTAGAACTGAGTTTCTTGCCTCTTGTATTAAGCCAGAAGAAAACTGGATTTAGCTCTCAGGAGTATTCTTGAGGAGTCATGACACAAACTGCTTTCCAGGTCTTTATTCCTACTTTCTGATGCTTGAGCAGAGCAGGAGTTAAAAGTGACTTGATTGTACAGTATGATACTTTCTGTAGACTAGAACTTGGAACTCAGGATCTGTTCAGGGAATGGTAATTCTGGATAATTAGATTATTTTCTGTTTCTGCTTGCAATTGACATTGACAATAAAGGCTCATAGAGTTGAATCTTGCAGTCGCGGTGTTTGTAAAATACACATTTTTCTGCATTTGTTTGTTTTGTACAAAGTCTGTTACAACTTGCTATGCAATATTCCTTTTAGGATACATTTTACAATGCTATAGTAATAGACTGAAAGGAATAGTGCCTAAGATTTAGTTTGGGAACATGAGGGATATATTTTATGTGGGAGAGGAAAATACAATTTTAGCAACAATTTATTTTTTAAAGCATTTGAATCAAAAGAATAATTTCTATTGATATTTAAATATGACACAAATGTTTTTCTTAGATGCATGTGGCTGAAGGCTAAATTAATTTAATAGCTCAAATGTTTAGTAACCAGGGTGACATAAACTATCTTGAATATTGCATTGGTATGGAAAAGTGGCATTGCTAATGTGAGTAGAACATCCAGGTAACTGATTACAATAAATCCATTTCTGTGCAGAGTTTTAAAGCTCTAGGCATAAAGTCTTCACTACAGAGAGCTCTGTCTTGCATTTTTCACAGTGTACCTAAGAGCAGCCTGGGTGCTCTTCTCACCAAGACAAGGTGATAAAACTCCCCAGACAGTTGTTCAGCACCAGGAATGAGGGGTGCAGAGAGTTGTCTTCATTGCATCGTGGCCACAGGATTAGGCAGGACAGGTCAACTTGTTTTGCACGATACTTAGTACAGATACTTAGTAGATGAGTGGACAGGCTGGTGAACTTTCAGCAGTCTGTTGAAATAGATCTAGAGACTAGATAAACTGAACAGGGGAGAGATGTTCCTGTCCTAGAAGGGAGGTGTTTTCATTCTTCATAATGTAAGGACTTCTTGAACAATCCTTATTTCAAGGGGTCAGATGTTTTTAGCATTCTTCCTCTCCCACTTTCTCCTGTTTTTCATATAAGTAGTACAGCTGAGTGAAATCTAATCTCTGTCAGCTCAGAGTGTATTAAAACACAGACTCAATACAATTAAATTGGGTGCATATCCCCTTTAGGAAACAAACAAACAAGCCCACAACCTTTTTTGTATTTTTTTTTTTTCACTGCAGACATCTATTAAAAGCTGATTGTGAGCATGAGAAAACCAAGAGACCACTGAGAATGAACATGAGGGATATATTTTGTGTACAATTTTAGCGACAGTTTAATTTTAAAAGTATTTGAATCAAAAGAATGTGGATTTCTAGAAATAAATCCTTCACTTTCTTTATAGTTCATATTTTGCTATAATTTTTAGATACACATCTAGTTACACAAATTTATATACACTATGGACGCAGCAGTTCCATTACTACACAGAGTGTGTCAAAATGTTTGTTTATGAACCAAAGCATATTCATGCTCTTTTGGAGTCTCAAAACCACATTTGTTTTGGTTTGAAAAACCTGTGTAAAAAGTGTACAGTGATTTTGAAAACTATCAAGAGGCAAAAAAGTCTTAATTTTTTGTTACCGTAATGTAAAATAAACAATATGGTTTTGAAATGAAGTGCAATCTCTTTGAGATTCTTTTTCTACTGAGTGAAAAGTCAGAGTATTCTTCTTATTAGAAGCTACAGTATATGGAATTTGACATCACAATTAACATTTCAGTTGGTTCCTATCATGACCTTGCATTGTAAAAATTTAAAAAGATAATACAGTCCTGGAATTCTTGTAGTAATAATGAGCACAGTCATTGCTCATTTAACACAGTTACTTTGATAAGAATCTCAAAAATCACGATTATAATTAATTGATTCACTCTGAATTCATACCGGTATATCTGATAACAAAATTTTGATCATCCAAGAATATTTTATTAGCTGAAAAAAAATTGGAACATAATATTGGAAACATAAAAAAAAAAAAAGAGAGAGAAAAAAGTACAGACAAGAACTTAATGTGTTTTGGCAGTGATTCTGGATCGCGTCTTTACCTGGTATAAATCTTTTTATTTATATTCAAATGAACTGTGCTGATGGCTGTATCAGGCACTGTCATATTTTGATGCATAAATGAGTACTCAGCTCACTTCTCTGGCCAAAACACCCCTGGAACAAAGCCAGAACTCTCCCCCCTCTCTGCCTCTAAGTGGTGCCAGATAGTTAATTCTACGCATTTCACATTGTGAAAATATAGTCACAAGGCTTAAGATGTTATAATAGGAATTGGGAGAGATTTGCATGTAATGGGCATTCTACAGCTCAGCTGTGAGTCTTCCCTGTTTACTTTTTTGAATACAAGAAGTTATGCTTTAATATGCTTTGATTTTTGGTTAGCTCTGACGTGATCAGGCAGTTGGACTTGATGATCTTTGAAGGTCCCTTTCAACTGAAATATTATATTCTATTTTGTCAGGTTTCCTTTTTGGAAACAAAACAAAACAAAAAAAGCACTGATAAATTCTTTTGGGGAAAAGATAAGTCTAGAGGGTTTCACTTAGAGGTAAATAGCTACTAGGCTTTTTCCTCTAGAACTGTAACAATAGTTTCAGTCCTCACTTCAAATATTTCAGTGAACATTGTAGTTTCAGAGGCAAGAAAAGTATCAATAGACCATAACCTATTATTTTCTCAAGGAAGGGTAGAAGAAAAATCCTCATTTGTCCTTGTTAGAGACTTCCTTTGGCCAAGCATTGCTGTGCTTGTCAAGAGTGCACAGAGCCTTTGCAGCCTTTGGATATTATTCTCCATCTGTTCTCACAGTAATTTCTGTAAACGGTAAACACTTCTTAGATTTAACAAACTAATTTTCAACACACCATTGTAAAATAAAGTTTTGTTATTTAAGGTGGGCAGGCAAGAGAATGATTTGCTATTGAATTGTCATGAATTTTTATGGCATTCTCAGGAAATGAGAATCTCTCTTGCCTTTGTAAATTCATGGCAAGTGTTTTGTTGTTGTTGATTTTAATTCAGTAGATTGTTTACACTTGGCATTTCAGTGTCTTGCTGTCAGAGCACTGTAAATATTTGCTGTTCATATTTTTGAACACTACCCTATTTTATACTTTTTCATTATACATTCAAAACATCTTTTTAAAGCAGGCATGAGATTTTACTTGTTAATATTTTCAGATTTTGGTTATGTTTGTAATGGATTAATTTATTTTTCTAAGAAAATGGGCTTTTATAGTTATGAATGGAATATATGCGTTATTTTAAAAATGTAAAATGTAAATCTGTAAAATGCAAATTTTCCCTTCAGGTTACTTTATTTCCATGTTTTGATACAGAAATAGCAGCATCAAACATTTCTTCAGATAAGGTGTGGTAGAAGTAACCGTTACTTTTCTTCCTTCATTCACCTTTTATATTGAAAATTGTCAGAAAAATTTAACTACAAAGTCCCTCTATGAAAATCCTTTGTGATTAGAAAGGGCATTTTCCATTTACCAGATAGACTGTATGTTGACAACTAGCCTAAGCGGTGCTCTGAAGGAAGTGTTGATCTAATTCTTCCTAAGAATATAATTGTTTATCATTTTGTTTCAGAAAACAGGAAATACATAGCTGCATGAAACTTTAAATCCATTAACTCCACGTAATTGGCCAAGGATAAGCTTAGATAAGCCTGTTTCTAAGTGATAAGCCACTCGATTTGAAGTGCTGTGTATGTCTGGTATTGCCAAAGACTGGTTCAGTTCGTTGTCTATGCACAATATTAGCATGAACAGTACTGGATTCAAGACAGCCTGATAGATAGGTGTGGAGAAAGAATGATGGGCGGTTTTCCCTGTGCCCTTAAGCCTGTCTAGACTGCTACCCACTAATAACTTTTAACACCTGAAATTTTATTTAATTTCAGTTAAATTTGTTAAATGGTTAAAGGTCTACAGTATAATTAATGTCCTAGAAACTTTAAGAAAAAGAAGCTGCTAACCAGATCAGTATGTCCGAATATGAGAAAAGCTGCAATTTAAGCACACAGAGACCGTAGAATCCAAGTGTGGCGGCTGTTGTATACAACCCAGTCACGGGAAAAGCTTCAGTCAGATCTTGTGCCTTTTTAGCCATCAGAGGCACTCAGCTGTGAGCCATGCACTTCATTAGTTCCACTGCTTGGGACCTGCAGCTTGTAAGAGATGAGTGGTGTAAGAGATGGCTTCCAAATTCTACATTTTGTCTGTCACTCTGATATTAAAGTACTGAACCTATACCAGATTTGGGGTAGAATTTTAGTTTGAGAATGAAAATGTTTTTAATTTGGGAACAAATTAAATGATAATATCTTCCAAATTTGTTGTGAGCTTTGAATATATCTAATTTGGGAAGTGGACCACTTTCAATTTGTGTGTTGCACTGCAATCAAAGGGCATCTTTTCATCTCAGAATCTGAATTCAAAAGCGCCTGAAATACCAAAATGTTTAGCTTCTGAACTTGTTTTGTTTCAAGTCTAATTTTATCCTGATTGTATAGTCTTATTAATGTTCTCCTAGGTACGATGCAGATAGTCTCATGCAATCAAAATTTTTCCGAAGGCCATCAAGTAGTACTCCACCTAAGTGAGGATAGTGCAGGCTGGTCCTCTAATTATATTTAACAAAAATAAAAAGAAGTTAAAAAACACAAAAATTGTTTTAAACTACCACTTCAGTGCTCAGCTACTACAGAAGAATGACATGAAATGATGGTGGAACTGCAGAGTGGCAGGATGAGAACGTAACGTTGCAGAGAGCTCGTTGCTCATTAAGGAACAGACTAGTTGTTTGGGGAGATTTCAGTGGCCAGAAATCTGGTAGCACGTGTAGCTGCACTGGTTGGGGCTTGTTAGAAACAGGATCCCTTCCACTCTCCTCACCCTTACAAAGGAAACAAAAGAAAATCAGAAGGTGATGATAACTTTTAAGAATTAAGCTTATATAGCAGGCTGTCATGGGCAACTGAATCCGTGTGACTTTCAGAAAATAAGATTCATGGCACAGCTGAGGTGTGCAGGTGGAACGAAAGCACTTGTTTTTTCCTTTCCACTTCCTACCACTGAAGTGCAGCAGACATGGCAAAAACAATTAGGACTTTGCCACAAGTTGTCCATGTGTGTCTGTAATACAAATCAACACAAAACCTGTTTTTACAGTATTGTGTTTGTACAGTACTGTAGGCTTTATTCTTGTCAGATGTGAAGTAAATTAGATGTTTTAAGAGATGTTTAGGAGCGTTTGGACAAGTTTATTGTCTGTTATATCCTTAGAACAGGGTTACCTTCACACCTGAAACAAAGAGGGTCTGAAGCTTGTGCCTGGTGGCAAGTGAAGGCTAATGTTTTTGAAACTAGAATCATAAAACTAGCTTTTTAAATTTGGACTTGGGAGCTGAACATAAAGTCTGTGCTTTTAAAACTTTGTCTTAGTGGCCATGATGGAGTCACTCAGGAAGGCATCAGTGTCATTGAGTAAAAAAGTAAAAAGCCTTCAAAGCAGAAATGCTACAGAATGGATGGGAGAGTAAAGCTTCTTAATTATTGCTCAGGCAAATGTTTACTGTTGACTTCTAACTATTGAATGAGTTTTGTATGTGTTTACATGGAAAATAAGGAGAAGGCTGTTAAATAAATGTGGTGCCTAGCTTTGTTGGGATGTGGTGAACAGCTTTCTCTCACAATGTCCTTGCTAATAGCAGTATAAAGCATAACAGCATTGGGTCATGTTTCTATATAAGGACATGTTTAAAGGCATTAACTATCAGCTATTGTTCTGCTTTATGTTTTCATCTTTTTCAGTCAAGATTTTTGTAAATTTTTTTGTTTGTTTGTTTGGATATTCTGTTTAGCCTGTTTTGGAAAAAAACCTTAAACTTTGGAATGAGTTTCAGTAGCATGCAAAGCAATGGAAAAATAAGGAGCATGACTGTTTGCAGTGTTCATTTTAATTCTCTCATAGAAAATACTAGCTGTATGCTTAATTACCTAAATGGGTGTTGCTACGCTGACTGGAGCCCAAGGGCATTTTGGATTTGTGATTTTTTTAAACATGATCCTTGTGTTAACTGCAACTTGGTTTTTACTAAACAAAAGGAGGAACCTCCTAGGAATGTTTGTTCTGCAAACTATGGACAGATTTGTGACTGGTCTTCTTTCTTGTTAAAATATTTTTATTCATAATGTAAGATGTTTATTGTTTTTATTTTAATTGGGAAATTTTATATTAATTAAAAATTTACTATTCTTTTTTTCTTAATACTACTGCTAGTATTTTCAGGTACTAATTACCAATTACCCACAGTTGAAGACAGAGGATTTTTGGTAAAAGTACATAGCAATTTATTTAGCTGTACCTATTTGGTTATTTTTTATTGATTATATACTGGAGATACGTGAAGTGCTTGACAAACGTGAAACTTGTGTTTCCTATTGAATGGAAGATCAGTGAAGATGATCAGCGCTGTTCTTTTGAAAAACAAAACCCCCCAAACAAACCAACTTTGTTACAACTCTGCTTTGGCCAAATACATTACGGAGTTAAGGTCAGCTGAAACCCTGGGCCCCCTGAAGTCAATGAGAGTCTTGTTATTTATTTTAGTACTGTTAAGTTTTCATTCAGATTGTTATAGCAGTTCCTGTCTTTTGATTTGTTCATGGTCTTAGTGGAAAAACATCTGTGCATATATATATATATACACGCATTCTCAAAGAGATTTGCACAAACTAGATGTCTTTTACTTTGCTCTGACAGGCATTTATCTTATCTCATCCTTGGTATTTATGAGACACCAAATCACCCTCATGCTTAGCTATAGAACTTTATTATATAAATTCAATAGTTTTTTGTCTGTCACTTGTATGTTAGCTGTGTGAGTCAGGCCGTTCTGTCTGAACTTTGGCCTCAGCTTCTTCACTGCAGGTGCAGAAGGTGTGCAAACAGTCTGAAAATGTAGCTGATGAACCGAACTTCAAAGCTTTTGATGTAGTCAGCCTAAAGACAACAACCACAGGACCTGCAAACAGTCTTGCTCTTTTATGCTCTTCCATAATAAAAGTAAATAACATACTTGGGCAATTTTTAACGCTATAGAAAGTGAGAAAAGGCAGTATGTATTTTTACAGATAAAGTTTGTTTCAGAAATTGTAGCTGCTGTAAGCAGGAGTAGATAACCACTGACTTCATGCTGAAAGATGATCAAATACTCTAGATATAGTTTGATATCTGAAGATGAGCCAATGAGATTAAAAAAAAAAAAGTAGTGAAAATTTGCTTTGCAGAAAACTTATGAATTGCATTTTGTTGGATTGCACTTCTACAAATATTCATGTGAACATATGAAATTGCTATTACTTGTCTTGAAATTTGTAAGTTTTGAGCAGGTTTTTTTGTAAATATTGGAGTAAGTGAATGTGGTGTGGGACTGCCAGCACAGCATTCCTCTTGGAAGATGTTTCTGTTTGGAAGCAGAAATGTCACTTAAAGACCTCTTGAAAGATAATATGACCTAAACTTTTAAAAGTAAAATTTTGCAATTGAATACTAAAATAGAAAAAAAAAAAAAGCAAAAACTTGTCAATTTTGAATAATCATTAGATTTATATAAATTGCTCTAGAAAGTTTATGAAAAATGCCAGAGAAAATGTGTCAATGCAGTACAGAAAATAATATATAACAATAAAAATCTCTAATATTTATGTTTAATAAAAAAATAATCATATATTTATTTTTTTAGTTACAATGCTTATAGTGCTTTATTTTTTTTTGAAAGCTCCCAGTGCTGACCTACTTAGCGTCAAAGAAATACCAGTTGTCATTGCACATGTCTCTTGACTTCCTCAAGGTAAAGCTTCGATAGGTGATGACTGCTATCATAGTTATCCATTCCTACCAGCCACAGGGCCTGGAGCCAGTTTTGAGACACTTCCCTGTCTCTTATGCTTCATGTTATTCTGGCAGTGATTTCTAATGCAGATTTTCAGATCACACACATGCAATAAATGGAACATCCCTACAATTTCTTCTGGGTGTGGTGGCTAGACCTCAGACTGAGCTTAGTCAGGTATTGATGCAATGAAACAAAAAACAAACAAACAAACAAACAAAAAACAAAACAAAAACAAACAAAAAAAAATTGGCTGTTTCGGGAAGTGTACGCTACCTCCATAACCATTCCCTTTTTCTGCCAAAGCAGCAGCATTGGGCTGTATGGGATTGTCTGGAGGCTTGAATTTAAACCATGAATCAGCGGCTGAAGCCACTAAATTGTTCTATAACAGAATGTAACACAGAAATCTAGGGAAAATATTCATGTGATTTAACTAAGTTCAGTATCAAGCATCTTGAGGACATGCTTAGATAACACTGAGCTATTTGTTTACATGAGCTCTAGTAGCAAATGTCTTTGTAATGGATTAGAAATAGTTAAAGAATGCCTGCTAATAATCCTTATTCTGCCATACTGTCCCACTCTCATTATGCATCCATCTGCATTACTTTTTTTTTGTTTAAACTCAGATCTTTTTGACTAAAATGAGCAAGCTACTCACTTGAGCAGCTTTACTGGAAGATTTGAAGGAGTAACAGCCTTGGAAGGGAGAGGGACAGGCAGCTGGAATCTCTTTCATCAGCATATCCAGATATAGCTGAGGATATCTGTCCAGAGCCTCAGGCCACGGGCAGAGTTTGGGCAGAGCACTCCACAAACAGCTGTGCCAGTTGATGATATTATCACCCACCCTTGGGTGTTTATTACAATTTTTTCTGCTATGGATTGTTACCCTCCCATATCCATCAACAGAAGAAATCGCTCCCATCAATCCCATATCAACTTCAAGCAAACTGAGCCAGGTTAGCTTAAATAGTGATGAGTGGGTGTGAGCAAGCCTGTTTATCACTGCCTGGTGTGGGTCAGAGAGTACTCTGACATGGTTCTTCTTGCTGGAAACTGTGTGGTAACATCCAGTTGATGGTTAGTGAAGAGCAGCTAGTGGCAGTAACATCTTCAAGTGGAAAAGCTCAATCTAGAAGAAAATGGTGTCCATAAGGTAAAATAAAAAGACCCTTACTGAAATCACTTTAAAGGCTCTTGCACGAATTTAGGTAATCAAGTTATTAAAATAATTAAAAAAAAAAAAAAAAAGAAAACCAGTGCAGTTTTCTCACTTAACTAATCAGAATCAGAACCTCTTTGTTAGTTTTGCAGATAGGTGTATTTTTACCAGATGCAAGCAATAGATGTAATATACGATATTTTCTATTTTTATATAAGAACTATAATTTTGGTTAGTAAATCTCTGTTAAGTTCTGGAAAACCAGTTCTACCAGTTCTTCCAAAAAAAAAAAAAAAAAGAAAAAAAGTTTGGATAGATCCTGCAATAAGATAAGGCTGGACTGATTATATTAAAAATATGATTAATTTTGCCACACACCTTTCTAGGACCTTCAAATGCATTAGGTGATAAATCTCAAACACAGTTGAAAGCTTTGCTCTTTATAACAGAACTTAAATTCTATCTGTAAGTGTTTATGAATGACTACTGTTTCCTAATGTGGCTGATGCCTAAATCTTTATTTGTTGGAGCCATCAAAGAAGCACAGTACACTCACATTCTTTGTGTAGAGTTTTACATCTGTTGACCTGGCTCCTGCATATGAGCTTTTCATGAGTGTTCATTTTAGATCTAAGAGTGTGGATAGGGTCAAATGTAAACACCGAGGCAAATTTTTAATGATTTAGGAATTATGTAAGCGAGGATGATTTTGATTGTGGCAGTTAGAAGCTTTAGGTCTGACTTATGTTAGTTCTGTACCCATATAGGAATTTATACCTGTATGGTATAACAGATCCCAATGTTCTGACTGAATTGTATTCAAGCCTTTTAGGTGGAAAGTGTGCTGAGATCGCCGTGTGTGCATGTGTGTAGTTGAGTATTCTCTCCTAACTGCATTAATCGTGGAGAAAAAAAAATGGTAAAGGTGAAGAGCTTTACTTCTTTTATAAAACTTTTTTATAATAGCTCCTGATCCAGTGTTGGACTTGCCTTCAATGTCATGCTACTAAAAGAATTTTTTCCTGACTCTCTAAATGTTCTTTTCTGCCTACCTCTATGCCAATTTAATTTTTATGATTTAAATATATGGTTATATTTAATGAAAATCCACACTATTTAACTTACCCTTATTCTTTCTGAGGCTGACAAAATTGTTGAGAAATTCACATAGATCCTGCAGCACTCCTTTGTGAAATATTTACCTACGGTAGGTTGACCTTTTTAAAACATATAAAACTGCTTGAAATCTCTTAGCTGTTTTCTCCCAGATTTCTCTATTGAAGTACATTCAGCTTTTGTTCCATCTTTTCATGATTCTTGTCATTCCTCTTCTATATCTTTTTCTTCAATTTCTAAAGTCAGTGGCAGAAACTTTAATAAGAAATCATCTTATCATTAACCATTGTACAATTGAAATGGGCTGTTTTACAATTGGAGTGTTGCAAATTAATTTACCTTGAGGCTTGTAATGTATTTCTGGTGTGTAATTAATAGATGGAAATATATTTAGAACTTGAGTTGCCATTCATTTTAAGAAAAATGATAAAAGATTTAAAAAAATCTGCTAATAGTAATAGTTTTAGAATTGAACCTGTCAATCAAAACCAAGCCTGCAACTGATCGTAAGAGAGAGGAGGGCTCATTCTCAGAGGGTTGATTCTTTTTTCAGTTACATGTCTTTTAATTGTTTCTTAAGTTCTCTAATTTTTTAATTAGAAAATGTGAAGACTACTACAAACCTTGCAGTGTCTCAGAGTACCTTATCTTCTGGTTTTGTAGAAGGGAGAGGTCTTACTATGAAAACTACTAAAACTATGTGAATCTTTCGCAGATACCATCTTACTGCTTGAGGAAAGCTTGGAAAACTTATCTAGAAATGGTCCTTCAGTATAAGAGTCAGAAAAGAATTCTCCTTCCTTTCCTTATTGAAAGCAGTGGGGCTTCTAAGAATTTATTTTAAGACAAGCTAAGTGAGAACCCTGCCTTACTTATAGAAAAAAAGATACTCTACAGAGAAAAAATATGAGCTCTCTAGCCATAGTTAACTGCTGTTAGCACCAAGACAAAATGAATAGACAGCTTTACTTTTACCAGCGTACTCTGTTTTCCCTTGAGGATTGATAGGTTTAAATGTACTGATTCTCTCCTTGACTCTGTCTGTCAAACTTTGATCTGATCTTGAAGTGTTCAAAAGCTGCATGTGTTGCAGGATTTCAGCAAACTTGATCTTACAGGTTTAGCTTAAATATTGTTTCCATTTTGAAGTCTGTCATATGGGTGTACCACAAAGAGTGTTTGGTTTTAGCCCCGGTGCCTTGGGTGGTGGTATGCAGCAAGTAACAGAATACTGGGAATAAAGAAAAATCCTGAAATGAATCCCTCCAGCTATGGGCCAGTTGAGAGCTAGAGAGACAGGATGTAAAGTAAAACCAGTATGTCTCCCTTTGATCAAAGGATAGATTCCCCACCGCCACCCAGCAGGTGGTTAATGCGCAACTACATTCTCTCCTAAATGGGCAGATTGGACAAAACTAAGTATCTGCTCAGCACCCACAAAGCAAACTTTACTTATTAAAATGGTGTTAGAATTATTTCAAATGCTGCCTCTGTGTGTTCAGATTTATGAAGTTACATGATCTGATGCAATTTGCTACTTAATTGTCCTAGAATATGAAATTCTCAAAAGGAAGTATTGCTAAGCACCTGATGAAACTGGATTTTTATTTTCAGAAAACAAGCTGGTTCCACAAGTAAATTGGTACATATTTTTCAGTTGTGTATGCTTTCTGTGTTTGGAGAAATTCGTTAATAGTCATTGGCACTATACATTCTGAGTATGGTAGAAGAATAGTGTAGGGTGTGTTTGTGCATGGTTTTATACATAAAAGGAGTTCAGAAACTGACTTAAGCAGCTGGAAGATCTGTAAGCCACAGACTGTTTTACTTCAGAAGTAATGACGGTGGACTTTTCATTTTGTTTCTAGAAGTATTATACTGCATTCAAAAATCTTTGTTTTCTCATGGCTTCATGTCATATTTTATTTATTAAGTGCCAAATACATGTTTGTTGAAGAGGAAGCACATCAAATCACCACTGTCCCAAAGAACTTAGTGTGTGGTAATGTACTAACATCAGTAAACTCTGTGCCACTGACTTCTTTAAGGACAAAATTTCACACAAGAACTTTAAAAAGAGGCAGAGGATGGCAGGTATGCTGTTCTCATTTTCATGATTATCGATTGCTTTCCAGTGTGAATCAGAATATAACGACCAAAATCTAAATCCACAACACCTCTGTTATTATTTAGCTACTAGTATGATCTTATCAGCAAGTATCTTTTTAATGAGTAGCCTCACTTAGGACTTCTGATAGTACATAATCTGAAGAAAACATTTATTCAAAATTCATTTTAACATAAACATTTCTATATGAAAGATAATCAAGCTATCTCTGTCTCATCAATCAGGATCAGCCCCATATTGTCGTTCAGAACAAGGAAGTAAACCAATTACTAAGAACACTTTTATTTTGTGAGATTTGTTTTGTGTATGTATACATATGACACATGCAGTTTTGCTAGGACCTTGATAAGAATAATTAACTGAAGTATTCGTTACACATGAACCGTACATTTTTTTAATATCATGGTTGAAGTTTTGAGACATACAAAATACATGGATGGATTCTAAAGCAACATGAAATATAAAAAAAAAATCTTAACCAAAAGAGATGCCAGTGAACATTCCAGAAATCAAATGTTCATGTGGCATCCAGAAAATTAAAACCTCAATATCTTTAAAAGCTGTAGTGGATATTGTACTTGCAGTTGTCTTTTACAATACCGCACCGTGGTTGTTATAAATTGTGTGCTTTGTTACTGGTATTAGAATGCAATTTTAGCAAGCTTCAGTTTAGGAAAAATATTGTTTATCAACCAGTTACTTTTCCTTAGATCAAAAACCAGTAGTTGGAATATAAAACCTCCAAACCTCCAGGAGAGGTGTTTGACAATTTAGTGTAATTTAATGAGATGAAATAACACTGTTTTAAAATGTTAGTTACTTATTCTTTTCCTACATTTTTTCCCCACAAGTAGTGGGGACAGTGTGCAGAGTTTGCAAGAACCTAATATTCTCTTGGCAAATGTTTCAAAGATTAATGATCAGGTAGTTCCAACGCTGGTGTCTTTAAATGATGATAGATGAATAAAGGCTTTGTAGCAAGGAGAAAACAGGTGCTGAGATGCAGAACGATTTACTCTCTGAATGTTGAGGCTTTTTTTAATAGTAGAAAAGCTGCTTTCTTCCTCACTGATTATTTATGTTCTTTCTTTCTTTCTTTCTTTCTTTCTTTCTTTCTTTCTTTCTTTCTTTCTTTCTTTCTTTCTTTCTTTCTTTCTTTCTTTCTTTCTTTCTTTCTTTCTTTCTTTCTTTCTTTCTTTCTTTCTTTCTTTCTTATGATATTAGCTAAAGACTCCATCTTTCGTGACATACTGCTCAAAGTCCTGTCATGATATAGGTTAACAAAGCCCATCAGGTATCTTGATGTGAGATCCTACTGCCAATCACCCAGTACCTAAGCAGATAGGCACTATCCGCAATGTCCTCGGGGTAAATTCTTGTTTGCATTTCCTTTACAAAAAGCCTGCAGTTGTTATTACACCTGCTGGTGTTCAGTGTCACTGACCTCTCACCTAATGTACAATCAGGTGCTCTTTTTTAACAGGCAATCTGGCATTCAGCCTACTTAAATTAGGTTCATTTGTCATGTACTCCTATCTACCAGCAAGCAAACTGGGGAAAAAGAGGTCAAAGTAGGGATTTTTCAAATGTAAATGTTTCCTGGAAGCTGCTGTTGAAACTTAGACATGTCATTCAAAATGCAAGTTACTGCCTGCCATCTTTCTTAGAAAACAAATTGTCTTTTAAAAGTACTTCTCTGAATGTCTTTGCAACAGTTTTGCATGAAGTTGTTGCATGCATATTTTTGTTGCAAAATATTGTTGCAAGCAATACGTAAATCACTGGGCTATATTAAAAGCATATTTTGCCCGGGTGGTGCTTTGAAATACTGGATTAAAATGGAAAAAATTAGTTTTAAACCACTTACAGGAAGTGGATCGTGCAAAAGGCTGGTTTAATTTCCGAGTATATTGTTACAATTGGTGCTTTTTTTGTATGGGATGTGTACAAGTATATAATACTACATACATAATATTACAATGTGATATCAAATGTACATTTTGGAATTATTTCATTTTGTATGTTACGGGGTGTGGGGTGGCTAATTTAATCACATGGGCCAACATATGGTGAGTAACATGGGTAACATGGTGAGCTGTAGATTCTGGTAGCTGGTGATGTTACTTTTTCTAAAACTTAGTGGTAATTAGCTTTATGAAGATTTGTGTGGACTCGGTCAAATTAATAGATGTTGCATTTCCTGTGATATTAATACAATGTGTATAAAGTAAAGACCCTTAAATCAAGATTATGATAATAAGATATAGCTATTTCCAGTAACAAAGATGAAGNGGGGGGGTGAATGTGCTTTCTTCCTTATAGAATAATAAATTTACTTTTAGTTTTGCCATTCTAGTAAAGGAACAAAAATTTCATCGCAGAACTGTGTACAGTTGTGCTGAGTTCAAAAGATAATAACATTGGCTAAATAATGTGTTGTCTTCTGCTCTGTCACGTTAGTAATAAAGAAGGAAGAAAGTTTCGTGTTGGTGATATGTCAGTTAGAAGGAAGAGGTCGGTTGTGAACCTGGGAATTGGCTTTCTGAGCCTGAAGGAGTTCTTCAAAGCTGTGATTGCTGTATGCGACTGAGAGAGAGAGGGACTCATTGACCATGTGAATGTGTTTTCAGGCAGGTGAAATCAAGAAGGAGGTGAAGAACCAACTTCATTAGTTTTAGCGCCAGGATGGGAGGTAGTTTTAGCAGGGTTGAATTTCTGAGATGATGCAGTGAAAAGGTGAATGACTAAACACATTGTTTGGGTTATGTCCAATGAAAGTGGTAGGTAAATTGTTTGCTAAGAGTTAGCTTTAGAGCTAGAATTAGGACATGGGGAGAACAACAGACTGAGAGATATAAAAAGTCATTATTTTCTTTACTCTCCTTAAGTTTCCACTTTTTTATGTCTTTATGCCTTAATCTTTGGTTAATGTCACCTGCAAACAAAACTTCTATACTGTGTCTTTGCTGATAGTTCATAATCTGTATTCCTACCCCAGATCCAAGTAATTTTCTCCAAATTAAAATCATGGCTATTCTCCCTGCTGGTATCTAGTTTTTAGTTAATGTGTCTAAAATAGGTGATCTGCCTTTTGTTTCTCCTTACTTGCTTTCCTGATCATTATCGAGAACACAAGAATCTGACCTTTCCAATATTAATTTGTTTAGATTCCCCCAAAAGCAGAACCATGATCTCTAGTTTATTTCTGCAGGCAAATAAAAGCAGTACACAGGACGTTTCACATTTATTATGTAATAAATTGTTGGATTAAAAACAAAAAATCAACTTTTCAAGCTTAATAATACTGTCTTCTGTTTTCCAGTTGGCGAAGGGTAGAACAGAATTTTTAAGAAACAGTATCTTTCTTTGCTAGTTTATCCAGACTAAAAAGATGGTCAAGGGCTGGTAATTGGCAGAACCTTAATTCCACTCCAAATATAGCTTATTTGTAGGAGTCCATTTTACTGTTTTCCCTCCAAACAGATACATCATAATTCCTGTTTGTCTACTTTGCTGTAGAATATGAAGAAATTTTAAAGAGAATCTTTTAATATAGAGTGCACAGTAGAAATTTATTCCTGTGAAATCAGGAATGACTACAGACTTATGCTGTGTAGCAGAGTAAGAATTCTAGACCCTTATTGCCAATTTCCAAGGCAACTGCTGAAATCAGTCTTAAACACTTGTTCTCACTTCAGCAATTTCTGGCAGAGACAATGTTGTATTTTATAGTACAGCTCATATGATAATCAAAACAGGACAAAAATTTGGAAACAATAGGAGAATTTGGCATTTATTAATCTATAGGGTGTACACATAGTTTAAATAACTTTACGATGTGAACATCTATGTGCTTTAGAGTGAATAATCAAAAGCTTTGCAGAAATAGGAGAAAATTCCATTTTAAAACAAAATCAGCATGTCATAAAAAATCTTGTCATAAATCTGGAATGCAGTATGATATAGTGCACCAAGATTTAAATTTCCAAATCCTTTTATGCACCCTTTTTTGAAGACAAAACCCAGTATGTGCATGCAGACTAAAAAAGTGAATCAAATGTCAATCAAGGATCAACAAATTTGTGCACATATTTTTGCATATGGATTTGAAAATGGTTGATTTCCATAAATTACTGTGACTCAGTACACTTACATTTATTATCTTTTTTTTTTTTTTTCATTTTACAAAATGTCATTGACAACAAATCCTTTAATCACATGCTTGGAGATACCATGAAATAATGAACCTTTTGATGGCTGCGTTTTTGTCATTTAAAAACTAGTAAATTTCCCTTTTCTTTTGATTTTCTTAGAACTGTATAATGTTTACATTACTGTGGTGTAAGAGATGTATCATGGTAAAGAATATGACCAAAATGCCAGTATACCATCAAAGAATTCCCAGTGCTGAAAAAAATGTGAGAGGGTTTGATTCACCAGATTTAAGCTTCCTTTATGTCAGGACAGAAATCAGTCCTACCAGATTCCAGATCAGGTCTGTAGTGTTTTCCCAAGCATTTGCCACTTAGTAAAAAGAAGGCCTGTTGCACAGAAGCCTTAAAAGTATAAACTCAGCTATTTTGGTTTTGTGGTTAGGACAGTGCTGTTTATTGAGTTTCCAGGTAGGAATCTGGCTAGGTTATCTAGCACTCAATAAATTACTGTACGGCCATTGAGCTAAAAAATAAATAAATAATCAGGATGCTTACAGTGTCATCACTGGAAATTAGTCAACTAGTCAGTCTGCTTATTTAAAACATTATAAAAAATAAGAGATGGCTCCTGGTATCATTTCCCTGTTCTATAATAACATATATTGATTTGCCATTCCTATTTACAGCAACTTCAAAGAAAACTCATGAATTGGCTTGCTATACATTTTGTTGGTTTATTTTTATGTTTGCAAGGACACTGAAAACTTGAAAAAGTAAATATGTTGTACTGTTTGGATTAAGGGTTTCCTAATAGTTTTAGCTTCTGAATGCTTGAAAATTTGACATGCATTGAAACATAAATCTGTCAGTGTTTGGGGTTGAAAGAATAAAAGACATGGCTCATTGTTTAGTGAATAAGATTTTTTTTAATGTAGTATTTCATCATTCTGACATGTTTGAGGAAGTCTGAATCTGAATTCCTTTGGTCAATTGGCTTGACTTTCTTGCCAGGGTCAGGGGATTGAGTAGTTGTGCCAAAGTTTTTTATTCATCCCTATTTACTCAGAGAGTGACTGGAAGCTTTCAGAGTCATCCCAATCACTCATACCTGAGCTGAACCCACATGAATGTAAATCCATTTGGCATTTACCCATCCCATGTAATTTGCATATTTAGCTATATAGTTTGTGTCTTTGTTGTAGGTTTAGTCAAATAATGTTTATTATTTTGTGAGATTAGCTTGGCCAGTAGCATTCAAAGATCTCTACAAGTCTGTGAAAGAATAGGTTATAAGGGCCATACTCAGGAATAATGCCTTGGTTTGCTTTCCATCTACAGTATGAGTAGAACACGTGTGCTGGACTATGTGTTAGTGAATGTCTCTTTAACTAGCTGTGTGGTATGAGGGCCAGCATGATGAGGTAGAGCATGCCAGTTTTCCTTCCCAAAGGATCTAGTTGTTCATATTGGCAGGAAGTTTTACTTACCAAAGTGGTTAGCAACTGGCAAAGTGAGCACATCCAGGTCTGAGGTATTCCTTACACATAGTTCTTCATGGGAATTTCTTGTGTTAACAAAGGTTATGCATGCAGTATGCTTAATATTCTGTTTTATTTATTAAGGCAAAGAAACAACTGTATGAGTAAGGTCAATATACAGTAAAAGTTATTTTAGGTTGAAGGTCAATATGTTGGTCCTTGTGGTTTGTTGTTTAAGTCTTTAGAGATTTTACATATTAGCAGCTATTTCCTGGAAGCAATAGCAATGATGTGAAATCCTAGAAGAATTTTCACTTTTCATTTTCCCTATCTTCCTTTTAGAGGAAAAGATACTCATCCTCCTAGAACTAGTTCATTTCTTAGTTGTAATATTTATATATCACTTGAAGACATTTGTGTTGCATATATTAACACTTATTAATATATTTTTAAAAGTACATAGGTCTCATTGATATGAAAACTCAATAAAATTAGAACAAATTAAGTTATATGTTTACAAAGCTTTTACTCTCATCTCATCTGCACCAAATATAAAGCTACAGAAGATCCTTGGTTAAGTTAGGAAGTCCAGGGAATGCCTCTCATGGAGGTGATTATCTCATTGTGCTGTCCTCCAGTTGAGCTGGTTCCTTTTCATTACTGCATTCAGTTTAGAGCATTATTTTTATTGAAACTACATTTTTAGAGCAATATTTGAAATCTTCTTCTTAAAGGAACATCCTTGTCTAAATAATACACTGAATGATAAGTTTTATTTGTATTTTTAATTAAAATAATGTAATCCAAAACCAAACAACTACAACAGCAACAAAAAAACCAACCCCATGCCAAACAACAGTTTAAAGGTAGCAGAAGTAGTTTATGAATAAAAAAATCACTTTTTGTTAATATTGTTGTCAACATTAAGACACGCGCCCCTTTTTCCTAAAGGTTTTTGATGGGACAATGTTGTATTTAGTAATCTGTGATCATTACAACAGCCTGGCTGTTGAAAGACTGTCTCTGTGGTTATCTGGAAGAGGTCAAGGTGAATCACCTGTGGAACAAGGCCTTGTTTTGCCTCACAGCTGTCCTTCTGGTAAAGGAGCAGGATACTTTGAAAGAATGTTACTGCTAAATCCATCCTTTCACTTCAGTTGCAAGTTTTCCTGTATGTGAAGTTTAGCTGCAGATGAGTTATTTCCACAATAAGCTCCTATGTTAGCAGTTTTTAGGGCTGGCTATGTGTCCTGCTATCAGTATTTTCTCAGTAGGATGACAGCAGCTGTTCTTTGATTGAAACATGCAGAAAGATGTGTTGAAGTCAGATAAGCATCACTCCTAAAGCAGCTTTACCTCCCAGTTTGCTGGTCTTTGTAATATGGCTAGTAGAATGAAAACTGAGCTTTGTAATTGATTTGAGTTATAATCTTACAAGATATGTGTAAATCTACCTAAAGAAATGTTTTTCTTTTTTTGTGTGTATCTTTGCTTCTTGGCTCAAAATGCACTCAGGACGTTTTAAACTAAAAAGCTCAAGAAAGGGGGACATCATCTGACACTTCATTGTAGTTCTGAATGATTATTTCTAATCATTCCTTAGGATTGTGATTTGCCTTTTTGATGACTTATGTGATTTTTTTAATTATTTATTTTTGTCTGAAGTGATTTGTGGCTGGACAGCAGTAGTTTCTTTTAACATTATTTCCAGAGCTGCTCTTGTAAGACCACATTCAGCAGCAGATTAGTCCTCAAATACCTTGGTTCAGTTTTCACAGGTGCTGCCAAGTAGGTCTCCTTTCACAGACCATTTTCTACTTTGTGGTACTTATAATTAACAATTACTTATAGCAACTCTGCTTCTATATTCTGCACAGTGAAAAGTAAACCTTACTGATAAAAATTACTAATGAAGATAAGCAACACGAAGATTTATGTTAAGCTTTATTTTTAAAATGGTGTGAATTATGACAGGCAAATAATTGTTTGTGAAATGATCCCAAGTGCTTTGGCAGGTACTGAAGATTTTCAAAATATAAGTAGGGCTAAATAAATGCTCAGATCTGGTTTCTTCTGATCTTTGATTATGTACATTCTTGTAGAATGGCATTCTTTTAAAAAGACAGTTCCAGCTCTTATGTCTGCTTAAATCCACTGGATGCCATTTAAATTACATTAGGAATAAATGGGTCTGGTAAGATACTTTACCAAACAATACAGGTGAAAAACTCTAATCTCTCAGATTTTAAGGAACTTAAAATGTGTGTCATTGCTATATTTTATTGCCAGGAGATTGAACCAGTAAACTTTTCAACTAATCTCTAGACTGACTGTGATTGAAGTTGTGTTCCAGTTCTAGTTCAATGAACACCAAAACATTTTCAAAATAACAAAACTTAGTATTCAGTTGCAGCTGAAGCTTAAAAAGATTCAAACTGATTTTCAGTAGGGTCTAGCTTGTCTCCTTGATCTATTTCTAATCTTTATATTTAATATAAGATGATAAATGTATTTGGTATTTTATATTTGCAGTACATTCAAACAGTTTCTGTCATTTGTAGGGAGCTGGTTTATGCATCTTCATGAACTACCTGATGTCTGCATTGTTATTATTGTTATTAAAAAAAAAAACAACAAAAACTGTTGCTTGTTGGTGTACTTATAGATAGCTTTGACCATTACCACAATTACATTATTAGCTCTCAGAATCATTAACTCATATATATTCTGTAGTCTGGAGTAAATTATTCTCAGAACTCAAACTTTGAACAAGACATATTTCCTTCTAAGATGATACTACACAAATCAAACTATATCTTACATGAGGCTGCTCTTATAGAATGGTATTTGTACAAACTTTACGCACTACATTACTTACTGCTCATAAAACTGAATGGAAAGTCATCTTAAAAGTGTGCTCATTTTATGCATCAGGAATCATTTAAATGATGGGAGTTTGAACAGAGACTTTTTCATAGGCTTTGATCCAAATGCATAATAAATGGTATATTTAGAAGATCTTTCAAAAATCCAGATAGGAGTTAATTTAATTAAAGCTCATTCAGAGATAAGGGGATTGTGCTTGACAACCAGGATTATTTTTATGAAAGAAACACTAATGAAGAGAATTTAAGTATACCTGTCTACCTGTGTGAAAATATTGATTAACCATGCAATAGGTAAAAAGACTGCACACAAAACTATCATGAAAAGTTCACATTCCAGAATATACTCATAAATAGAAAATTTCTTTCCCCTTTCCTTCTTTCTCTGCTAATGTCCTGTTGGAGAGACCTTTCTTGGTCTTGGTGCTTTGCACAAGGTAGGTATGACAACTCATGAGAATAGTAGCAATAATTGTAATTTTGCTACTACTAGTAATAGTGATAGTAATGGTAGGAGCTTGTCTTCTATATTGATGCTTGTTTTTACTGACGTTTTAAGCTATGAGTTTCTTGTTTTGGTGTGTTAGGGCACTTTGTTTTGAATACCCCACTATGACGCTTAACTGGAACATGACTTTTAGCTACTTGCAAGCTGCTATTTGACAAGCTGCAGAGGAGCAAATTACAAATCTGAAGAAAGTAGACTAGTCTAGCTTCTTTGGTCTGTTCCTTTCTGAGGTTCAGAGACCCTGTTATATTTAGAGAACTTTATAGCATGCAGACGCTCTAGGAAGAATAAAAAGAGGGGGGTGAATTTGAGCCCCATTAGTGGGAAAATCTTGAGAAAGATTTGGTGAAATGCTGAGAGATCATTCTAGGAAAGCAAAGAGTTTCCAGTAAATTTAGAGGATGTAAAGAAATTATTCTTTATTTAAAAGCCTCTAAAATTTCAGGTAGACTTGAATTCATTTCTGAAGGAGGGTTCAGTGTCAGTTCCAACCAATTAGCTGAATGGAAAGAAATTTGAACTGCTCTGTTTGCAAAGAGAATTTTCAGACTTTTTTTTTCTTCTTCATTGTTTTTAAGCAGATACTAAAGTATTTTGGCACAGCCACACTCATATCCATTATCACTCTTTCTCTTCTCTTACATATGAGTGAAAGTAAACCAAGACATTTTTAGCCTCCCTGGTTTTCATTCAGTTTTTCAAGCAATGGTAGTGACTAACACAGCTCTATCAGCCTCTCAAGGGGGTCAATTTATGCTTTGGCAACTTGCCATAAGCATAAACATACTATTTGTTTGTTTATTTACTGAGGTGTGTGGTCTGAGATGGGGCAAGTGCTCCTTTTCGTTTTCTTTAACAAAAAGCAAAGTTATCCTAGCTTGAATCTTCATGGCATTCTTTTAAACAATAAATAATTTTTATCCAATTTTGTAATTAAATAATAATAATGATTAAAAACATTGAAAGGGGATTGCTATGTTGAGTACCATAAATCCATTCTATGATAGAAAAAAAAAAGTGTCATGGTGTTTAATTATATTTTATATATAGTCCAGTAGTTAGAAAACAAAACAAACTGTTTGCATATTTTAGTCTAGAAAATAATTCACATAATTATTGAATGCTAACATTCCGAGCCTGTTTGAAGAATTATCTGTTTTGTTTGATATTTTCGAAGTTCAGCCAATATTAGAACTTAAAGTTGAGACCCCAATTTGGATTTTGTGTATGGAGCTTTGATGCTACTACCCAGTTTAGGACTGTGCCCCTGCTTTGTTCCTAAGTGTGATAGCAGTCTTGAAAGGGTCTACTTTCAAGTGCTGTTTCTAGGTGTATTTGTAACCGAGTAGAGTTTTCTGGTGGGACTTCAGTTCATGGGAATAAAGTAATCCATCTCAATTTCTGAAACCAGTTTGCAAAATTCCCACCTGATATCTGAATCCAGCCTATCAACTGCATATTTGGATTTAAGTCTGCTAATCATTTTGCCTTACCGTGAATTAAAAGACTGACACCTCAACTGTTCTCTGGCTTGTATTTTTCATGCTGTAAGTAATAATGTTTTTTCTTGTTTTGTTTTGTTTTTGAAAAATATTCTCAGTGGCATTGATATCACATTCATTTGCTTTTCCCCTACTTGTTTTTTCTCTTGGTAAAAAATATTTGTGCCTTAAACTATAGAAATAAAAGTTGACAGAATTGAAAAGGCTTATGCTCAAGTTAGTGGGATCATCTGTGATGTTCATCTTTTAGCATAATTTTTGAGCATCATGGTGCTTCCTTTGAAACACAAATCAGGGATTTTTGATGATTTAACAAAGTGCACAGCTCGGAGGAGTGACTGATAAGAGAAGCAGATGTGAGTCAGAATACAAGAAACCTTATGTATCATGGGTAAGTTATTACAGGCATCCTTTGAGGAAAGTGATACACTGTTGATTTTAAAGGTTAGAAGTAGATCCTGCTGTATGTTAGGAACTGCTATAGCTGCACAGACTGTGCAGACTATGAACTGGTCCCTATTCTTATGGCACAACTAACATGTCTTTAAGTACTACCTGGACCCCAATTTCCCAGGTGACCTGTGCCATGGGTAACTGGACTGTTCTGATAGAATCAGTCTTACTGAAATAGAAGCTGACATTTCAGTAAGATCCTTGGAACAAGGAAAGATGCTTACAGTATGCTTTTTTGTACTGCCTAAAATAATGACCACAGATTCAGCCTAGTTTTGTGAACAATACCAGCTCTTTCTTTCAGCATTTTATTAATTTCTAGCATCATAAGAAGCTAGACCAGGATTTTGTGTAATTTTCAATGTTAATGCTCACAAATTGTGACTGTAATACAGATAAGTCTTGACTATTCGTAGGCTTTCTCCTTAGCCACTTATTTTGTTGTGTTAATTTTTGTTTTAGATTTTAATGACACTGATTTTAGACCATTATCTTGTCACCCC
>VXAA01003750.1:216862-268905 GCA_013399115.1 Anseranas semipalmata | reverse complement strand
AAAAAAAAAAAAGGAGTGACCGAACTATTCAGAATTTAATGACTACATACCTTATGGAGATGAAATTGTGTGACACTTTACAGATACATGTTTTCCTGAGGCATTCATCAGGTGCAAAGCTGATGTTGTTTCTGGTGGTGATAGTCAAACATTCAGATATAGCTTAATACTGCTGCAAGATACCACCTTACATTGCCTAGATATACCTTTGGCCCAGGGCTGAAGCTGGCGTCAGCGTTTTGAGCTAGAGGTAGACGTAGTCTCTGAAAGATTGGAGTTCCAAGCGTAATATGCTTACAGCAGTCCGCTCCATGACAGGCAGTCAGGGTAACATTTCCACATGACTTCCAAGTTGCAGCTGTCCATTCTAGAGGACACAAAGCCTGCATTGTGGTGGCTAGAAGAGTCATAGATAAGGAGAAAGGTTTAACATTTCCTAGCCAGTCAACAGTTGCTGCTTCTATAGGGTAACTCATGGTTAAACAGCGCTGAAGTTGTGCACTGCTCTAAACAGTGCATGAATAACTATCTGATGTGCATGAGCTGAGAGAGACATGTCCTGGTTACTTCTATGCTCTTCTTACGTCTGAGGAATTCAAGCCAGCACCTTTTTATTCCAACATATTGCTTTACCCATTGTGAAATGATTATTACAGCACTACTTCTGACTAAAAAAAAAAAAAAAAAAAAAAAAAAAAAAAAGAGGTAGGCTGTTTGCTGTCATATTAGTAGTGTCACCGTTTTCCGCTTGTTTTCAAATTATCATGACATTTTCCTGGAAGGTAGGGTTCTTTAGTTTCATATCTAACTTAGGTAGTCATTTTCTTGATATTCTGCCTCTCTTAAAACTCTCCATTGTGTTTTTTTTTCTGGAGTCAGTATGCTTTACTTTTTTCCTAAACTACTCAGTAACATTCCTAGTTTTATTTACCTTAGGCTGATTTTACTCAAAATGAGGTGTGGCTTGAAGTGTCTTGATTCAAATCTACATCATTTAAAGGGTAGATATGTATTCTTCTGGATGACAGATGTTACAAAGATAAACTACTGTCACAAGCCCTAATATTGTTTCTGAAGATGATTTATCAAGTGGTTTACAAGGCTGTTGGAATTAGCTTGTATTTATTTCCTAGTCTAGAAAGCTTTTTGTAAGCCACTGACTTGTCTCTCTTTCATTCTAAAATAGTCATTTCTACTTGTTCCTGTAGGGAGATAAGGCAGAGGTCTCTGCTTCCTGGGAGGTAGTTTTTGAAGTATGAATGCTTTATGTTTATGGAATAGTAATGAAAAAAAATGTCAGTGGAAAGGATTTTCTGAAGTAAAATTTTAAAAATCCATTACGTAAGACATTATGAAATAATATTGTTGGTTACTTTGTGCTGTAGATGTGTTTTTCTTGGAAACATTAGCTTTTTAGTGATTAAAGATGTGATTGGTCATTTGATTAGTCCTGTTTCACGTGGAATATAACTAGTGTGCACTTAAAATAATTGATTCAGTTGATATCTGAATTTCTTATTTAAAGTTCTTGGAAATAGAATGTTTTCTGTATTACTCAATAATTAATTGGACATATGATCGGTAGTAAGAATTCATGAAGATGACGTATTTTCAGATCTGTCTTTGAATATTTAAAAGAAGAATTAACACAAGTTAAAGAAAAAGACTTTTTTTTTAATGCATTTTGTTGCTGGAGTTTCCAGGCAAACACATGAAAATGTGAAAGAAATGTTTTAACTGTGAATCTAAAAGAAATTTCTAAAATTGAATCAATCACTCTTCCTTCTATTGACAGATTATGAAGATGGTTTAATCTTACAGTGTGAGTGAGTGCTCTACTGACAGGTTCTCATGTCAACAGATTAGACATCCATCTGAGACATTTTTATCATATTGATTCATTCCCTTGGAAGAGTGCAGGCTTTTACTTATGTTACTTATGTTAGAGATGATTTGAAGTGGCTTGTCGAGATTACATCTTGCATGTGAATTTTAGCTGGGATTTTGTGACGTGGGAGTGACGATTTTTAATAGGTATGGTTCAGGTGGTACTGCAGAAAATGAGTCACTCAGCTTAATGGAAAAAGCTAACGTATACACAAGTGTAGCAAGCAGCTCTAAGAGTGCATGTGTACCTAAAATGTAATACCAAAAATATTACTGCTGGTTAATGTTCTTGCAGTATAGGCAGTTGTATATAAACCATCTTCATGTCTGGGGCACTTCATAACCAAGTGGCAGCTCAGATCATTTGTAAGAGCAACTAATTTAATGTTAGCCAACTATAACACTATTTGATTATAGTATATACTATATATAGTATATATATATATTTGCAATAATTATTGACTTGGATGAGTTTGAATTGGTTTCCTAAAGGAGAATAGCTTTAACTTACCTTGGCTTGTCCATTTCCTAGCTTCATTAAATAGAAATTAAATATACTTACAAAACTGTTTAGTTGTAAAGATATTTCATAGCAGAGTAAAGCAGTCTAATTAATCTTATTTTATTATTTTTATAGCCATACAATATGAATAACTAAAAAATATATCAGAAGACAGTGACAATGCACGAAAAAGCAGAGATAGAGCAGGTATATGGAAAGTACAGAATATCCAAGGTGATTTTTTTTTTTTAATCATTGCCCAAAGTTAATCTAAGTCTGTTGGTGCTGCGGTGAAGAATGGTCCTTACCTTTCCTTTACTCCTGTCTGTGTGGTCTTTTTGACATTACTAGCACTCATGTTCAGCTTGCAGATCTGGTTGGACACTAACTCCTGCCAAAAAATAAAAAAATAAAAAAAATGCTTTGTTGAATCGGTAAACTTGTCTAGCTCACTGCTAAACCAAATGAATAGTAATGCCAAAAAAGGCCAATAATGAGAACTGTATGGCTGAGTTCGGGAGGTGAGAGGGGGTGTAGTAAGGCAGGTTGTCTCCTTTTAGCAGGAGAGCAGATAAACTGAAGCCAATTGCAGAATGATATCCATTGGCATCATTTGCTATATTTGTGCTTGCTGCATGTTTGTGCTGTTTTAGCAAGATCTTGCAAAAACAAAAAAATTATCCAAAGAGTTTGAATACTAATGTGTTCATGTGTTCAACCAATATTTTTTTTCTTCCTTTAAACATTTCACTGATGTGAGGTTTTTGCATTTTACCTACATAACCAGTTCTTTAAAGGTCAAATACAAATTCGCCCTGTAATATCTTTACTGATTCAGTGTAACGAAAATGGAGTTTTCCCATCATTGCAGGACATAAATCATACAGACTATTCTTTCTTTGGATAGATTTCAGATGTCATGTCTTATATGTAGCACTTGAAAAGTAATTTCTAACCAGAGGTTGAACTTCTGTAACAAAGTGCCTATTCATTAGACATGATATTTCCTGGGTATCAGAAGGGTATCAGCAATAGCCTTTTATCAAAGAAAAGATAAGATTCCTCCTTTCCCTGTGACTGAGCCAACCTCAGCAAGGAGCAAAAAGGGGAGTTCTGTAAGAGAGTTTTTATCCTGTTGCAGGTAGTTAAATCAATTGCTTTTCATTTGGTATTAATAAAATATTTTGTTCAGTTGCTGATTACTCGCTAGCAACAAATGTGTTTGCCTAGAAATATATTAAATGTTTTAATATTTAAATTAGCATTTGATTTAAATATGCATTATTTTAAATACATAATGAGTTAGTTGATCTCTTTCAGACCTAGACGATCATAAATATGTACAGCCTTTTCAGTGAAAGCAGATGAAGTCAAAGTTGATGGAAATATAATTAGTTTTACATAACAGGCAATACCAGTTGTAGAAAAAAAAAAAAGGATTCAAAACTTAAACAAAAAAGATATTAAAAAGTGGCAGCCTTTGGTCTGCTGTAATTTACATAGCAAAAGGTGACCTACACTTTAAAGCCTGTGCTTTCTCCAGTGCTTAATAAAAGCAACAGAAATTGCAACAAACTCTGGCTTGCCACTACAATCCTCCTAAAATGGAAGAGAAAAGGACTCCTGATATCATGCAAATAGAGAAGCACTTCATTATGACACTAAATGTTATAGGTCTCACATATAGTGAAAAAAAAAGTCTTTTAAAATAAAATGCATTTTGCGCAGGTTTTTTTCTTCATTGATTCTTTTCTCCTAATATGAAAATGTCAAACAGATTTCCAAAGTTTAAAAATCGTCATGAAAATTATGGTTAAGTTACTTTGTTGAGATGTGTTAAAGAGTGAGTGCCACACTCAGCTCATGGTATTTGACAAGTCTGTAGACATAGGTTTTGCATCAAATTATTCCATGTGTTCTTACAAGAGAAGGATCAAATTAATTTTCTAAAGTGGTTTGGTTGAGGCATTGCTTACTTATTAATGAATCTTTACTTAATGCTTAAATTTAAATCATGTATGCGTATTGTATGTGTGAAGAACAATATTTTTTAACTGGAAATCAAAAAAGAGAGGAACGCAACAGAGAAAAAAATTACAAAAAAGCAAATCATTATATGAAACGCCACCAGAAAGTAGTTGGCTTCATCTGTGATATAGTGGTGCCAGGAGCATAAGGCAGATTCTACACACAGGTGTCAGTTGCCAGCAAGAAAAGCATGCGTATCTGCTTAACTGGCTATGGATTTAAGTGTGCGCACAACATATCAAATGTACTTAGAGCACAAACCGTGGCCTGTATCTTCTATCACACCACATATGTTTTAATTCTTTCTTTGCTATTTTTCTATCCCCTTCAAGTGGTTTTAAGGATGCTGTAATACTTTCAAGTTAAAGTCAATCTATACCTACTTTGCAAACACCTATTTGTGGATGTCTGGATAACAGTAACGTCTGGATAGAGTTCTGTCTGGGTTGACTTAAATCTTTTTCTTACCCTGAAGATGTCCATTATGCCAGTTTATACTTCTAGAAACATCTACATTCACCTCCACTCAGTGTGTAAATAACACTCTTCATTGCCTCTGAATGTAGTGACAGAGCAAGGATGTCTTAAGTAGCATAAGTGGGTCTAATCATAATATTGAGGGATAGAAGAGGTTGAACTCTCAGGAACATGTTAAAATGTGGATGAAGTGAGGGTGTTCACTTCCGTTTTCTTCCACATATTTAGTTGCAAGGTGCTGGCAGCACAAATTCTACTTCATTGTGGTGAGTGGTAAAAACTTAAATTCTTCTTCCTGTTTTTCCTCTATATTTTCCAGCATGTCTTCTGAAATCAGATATTCAACATTAGTGTAATTACACTGATGTTAATTTGGTACACTATTTCATCTGTCATAAATTCCTTATCTCCTCTCCACCAATGTCCTGCTCATCAGTTACAATGTGTTCATTTAAAAAATTCCCATTTTGCATACATGACTTGCTGTCTGTATGTGTGCCTTCCACAGCACCACATTTCATGTCTGTTCTTCCTTAAGAGATGCCTGTAAATGTAACATTATTTCGATCCCAAATGTTTTCAGTTGCAATCCCTGTACAACATGGTACAAGCTATTGGTAAAAATCTTCCCATCCAGTTTTAGTCAGTAACTGCCTGAACATCAAACAAATCTACAAGTACCAGGACTGTCATGTTTATTTAGAACACTCTTCCTTTAGGCCTAGGGAACTGTAGTAATTCATGCATCCTTAATGTGCTGACACTGACTTAGCTGGGCTCTCCTAAGGACCTAACTAAAACATCTCTGTGCTGTAAGTCTACCCTTGATACTGTCTCCCTTGGCAGAGCTTCTTTCTACAAGGACATGTTCAGGTTGTGGGTCTCTGCTGTACGCATGTGTTTCTCTTTCATGTCTATGGCAGTATTCTTCCAGGTCCCTCCAGGACCAGGAATTGCTGCTTTTAGAATCTGAAAAGTCTCTCAATTAAATAAGTTTTTGGAAACGTGAATTACTTCAAAATGGCAGTAAACAAAAAAGCTTATGCATTATTTCATATTATTATATTATTGTTAGTTTGTGTGTATTATTTCATATGGCCTATACATTAAATTATTTTGTTATTAATATTGCTTGCCTTTATTTAATTTTATAAATGGCAAGCAGGTTAGAAAAATATATATATCAGTGGAAAGGAGGGTCACTACCAGGATAGGTCAAATTTTAGGCCTTCTATTCTTGATCTGTGTCACTTTAAAAAACAAACAAAACCAAACAAACAAACAAAAACACCAACCACTCAAAAATTCTGTGAAGACATTGCAGTCTATTAGGTTAACAGTGTAAATGTTTATTTAAAGAATATTTAAAAAAAAAATTGTCACTGACCCAGTGTGATAAATAATCAAGGCTGGATTAATTTAAATACTGTATTCAGCCCTGAAGCATAGGTTGTAGGAAGTTTTTGTAAAGAATGCAAAGCCTTTGTCTCAGGGACTTGTACTGTAGAGCTTACTAGCTGCAGGATCAAGCTCTTACAGTTTTGACTGGATTTTGTTGTATACACAAGTTGGAAGTGCTTCAAAAGCATTAACATTTGCACTTCTGTTGGGATTAAGTGTTGCACGTGCCAAATTCTCTTCCTGTTTTCAGCATTTTTCCTAACTTCATTCAGCAGTAGTAAGACATATAGGGCACATTGTATAGCCATCTCTACCCAGAAGAGATGAAATTAGGTGAAGGGAGTGGTTGGCCTTCCTGTAATGTTTGCATTGTAGCTGATCTGATTAAATTCAGTGTAAAACTACTGGTACTAATACAAGGACTTGCTCTGTAGAATAAGCTAAGTCTGACTCAGTGTCTGCTGGGGAAGCAAGCAGCTAAGGGCCAGGAAAGGAACCAAATGAAATGTTCTCTTTTCCCTGGAGGTCTGCTGAAATGGACTCCATTTTAGAGTATTTTAGGGCATCTTAGAGCATTTAGACCAGTGTCTTTCCTGAGTGTGGAAAATGCAGCTGCACTTGTATTTGTTCTTCAAAATGAAAGTTTTATATATTTCGATTCAAGTTGCACATGCACTCTGTGTTGCACATGCTCTACTGGAAAGTGTGGTGTCCTGTCATGCTGCAGGTAATTTCACCAATCAGAGTACTAACCATGGTTAGTTATGCTGTTATGTGTATGTATATGTACACAGTGACATTGAGTGGAGTAGAAGGATGTGTGTGTTGCAATAGTTGAGGAATACAGTACCATTTCATTCCTTCTAAAGGGAATGTAAACTTTTTTTCCTGTAACAAGTAAGAATTGGCTGTTATAGATTATTTTTTCCCATAGTCCCTTTTGATGGAGAATTTGGAAAAGCGAGTACTACAAATATGTATTCTTTCAAATCCTCTCTTAAAACACAACTTGAAGAAGACTATCTATGCCTTTTATGCTCTACCCCCAAGGAGTGATTTATTTATGGGAAAACAAACATGTCAGTGTTCCACTGTGTACTGGATCACCACTTGGTGTTTTATGTGCCTCAATTGTTGTGTTTTCAGATTGTAAGTCCCAAGGGGCAGGGACCATGTCTTCTTTTGTTTGTACAGCACTGAGCCTACTGTCAGCACCCTATAAATAAGAAGTAATTATAGTGCTACGTACCCATGTATTTTGAAAGCTTGGGTCTGCTCCTGTTGAAATACAAGGAAATTTTTCCCTTTTACATCAGAGACACAGGATACACACTGTATTAGCTGGCTGAATTTGATTTACATTGCTGTTTCTGTGTGTATGTGTTTGTGTGAGGAAAATAGAGTAAAAACTGTAATACATCCTTTACAACCAGGGTGTTTTATTATATGAAGCTGTATTTTGATTGTTAAATGAATATATAGGAGGTGTTGTGAATTAACAATACTGTTTCAAAAGATGATAACCAGTTTTCTAAAGCTAACAATTTAGCTTATTAACGTGATAGTAAAATAAGAAATGAAACTGCTACCAACTGTGGAAAGTTGTAATTAGAATGGAAAATTCCATCATTCTACTCTGTAGACACAAAGGTTTTTCTGAGTGCAATGAGTGCGGAGAATACCAGAACAAGAATAGGAAACCTGTTTTGAGCTACTATGCAATCTGAAAGGCACACAATCTTTTTAATATATGTGAAACATACTTTAATGCTGAGACCTTGTGTGTTAAGATTCTGCCTGAAGTGAAGTTTTACGGCCAATTTATAAGGTCTTGCAAACAGGAGTTTACAGTGGAAACAGTGACTCTTACCTTAATTGTGGCAATGTCAATAGTATTGCTGTAATGAGGATCTGGCTACATTCCATCTGTTGACCACACCAATGTTTTTTTGTGCATCATAAAAGAAGTGTTTTCCCTCCATATTTGATTTTCCACGTCAGTCCCTCCTACGCACTGCAGCCCTTTCAGTTTATTGGAATCCCAACATGTGAGCCGTGTAAGTGGTGGAGATGTGTGTTTGCTCACATGATGGAGACATCCTAGCCCGTGCAGACCTTGTGGCACACTTTTTTCAGATGCAGTGACTTGCCTTTGTCACTTCCCCACTGCCGGCTAAATCACACTGGGTACACACGTTTGATTAGCCAGTCAGTTGCGTGTGGCACGTAAGGTTATAGAACTGGAGAAAGGAAGTGGCACCATGAAGTAAATGCATGAGGTCTTGCAGCAGGAGAGCATGAGATGAGGCCAAAAGAATGAATTTTGTGTTTAGCATATGAGACTTGGCAGATCTACTTACTGGCGCGTGTGTGGGGAAAGCTTGTATTTGCATCTGTGCAAGGAAGAAGTCATGCATTTAAAAATATTACCAAAAACAAACTGCATAATTTTAAATGAATGCTGGGCACTTTTAAGTCTAAGTCACCTTATTGTTTTTTTAATCAAAGCAAGAATTGAATAAATGCACATACTAAAGTAGGTGAAGAATTTGGAAGAAAATATCTTTTGTATGAAATACAAATAAAATATCTTTTTATATGAACCAAATGTTGCCCAGATGTGCACGCAAAGTTTCATAGCAGTACGTATAGCTGTCCTTGTTCTTCAAAGGTGAGCCTATTACTAGAACATTTAATGGGTGATCTAATCTTTTCCAATTTCAGTGGCTTTTCTATCTCCACCAAGGTGAGATGCTGTGAACATTGAAGCTGTTCAACGCAATGATGATCCAACCACTTTTAAAAGTGGTTTATCAATGTTTGGGGCCTGGTGCTTTTATGCCAGGAAAAGGGACAATTTATAGTGAAGTGTCTTTCATATAGACCTATATAACTGTGTTCTAGTATACACAGGTAGTTGTGTTTTTTGTTTTTGGTTTTGTTTGTTTTGTTTTGTTTTCCTGAGCAAAGAAGAAATAGAGGAAAAATGCAGCATTTTCTTGATGTCCTACACTATTTTTGGTAGCATTCAGCCCACACAGCTATCCAGGTCACAATATCAGAGTTTCTCTAGCTGTGCTTTACTTTCTCCTCAATGTCAGTTCTGTGCTGTTTTTGCTGCTCCTCTATCTTGTATGTGTACACAAAACACCAGCCACTGAAACATCCCTTCTTCTTTGCTGGTGGGCACATGTTTGCATAGTAGCACATGCTTGTATTTTGGAGATTGTTCCTGACACTCTCCTAGGTCCACTGTCTAAAATGTAAGACAATCTTCAGGACCACCAGGTTTGGTAATATGTTGCCTAAGCCACTTCTACTAACTTGCATAGTAGGTTTTCATAGATGAACTTTAGAAACTTAATGCTGATGGGCCTGAGGATATGTGTTGCAGTGTGTTATATACATGAAGGTTGCTATTTATTATACTATGTGGATGTCAGGTTTGGCCCTGAGTATCTGGCAAAGTTAGTATCAAATGTATTATGAATATCTTTTATGAACACTTTTAACCTAATTAGATTTCTAAATAGTAGTCTTTAGGTCTTTGGGAATTCACTGTGATCAAAATGCTGCTGTAGTTTTGTTCTCAAGGAACATCCCTTATTTTCTACCTACATATGTATCGGCTTGCTTTCTATAGAGTATCTGCTGTTAATGCAGGAGAAAAAATAGTCCCAGATTTGAGGATGAAAGCTGGTCAGTAAACTTTGTCTTTTCGGTGCTCAGAAATGTATGTGGTAAATTGGAATATTTTAGGCCCGTCTCATTTTGGATTTGACGTCTTTAATAAGAGAAGGCTCTCTGCCATTTAGACACAATGTTCCAGGACATGGTGTCATTCCCTCCTTGGCTGTATCAGGAAGTCCAATCTTTACCGCTGGTATAATCCACTTGTTCCTCCAATAACTTCACGCTTTCTCTTATGTTCCCTTCAGGTGTGGGGAGACTGTATCCAAATCTGTAAATTCACCACTGTGTCACCCTTTAAATCACTAATAATAATCCTCAAAGGCTATTAAAACTACCGTCTGACAAAAGAGGGGCAAATGACGAGCTAAGTTGATAAATACTAATTCAAATCAGGACTGTATCTGCCTCTTTATCTTTCTTTTATTTATATATATATATATATCTTAACAACAGAAAGTTATGTACAAAAGGTATTTACACAATGAATAGCGTGATGGAACTTAAGTCCTCGAGTGGATAATTGTAATGTTACAATTGTAATAGAATTTAATGATTATGAATGTTATAAGCAGTGTGATTTTAATTTTTTCACTTTCAGTAAATCACAGGTTTCATCACAAATCAGGAAATGTTTGTATGCTTACGGAGGTTTATTGAAAGCAATTCTATAAAATAGCAGTTCTTGGGCATTCTTGCACAGATCTATTTGGGGAACAAGGGAGGCTTTGCCCTACAATTTGGTGTGATTGTGACATGCTTCGGAGAGCTAGGAAAGCTGCATGCTCACCCTTACAGCCATTGCATCTTCTTGCTCTGGAGTGGGTGATTTTCCACTCTGTGTAGATAGTTCCAATGACCACTAATTTTGACTGCACAGGGGAAATAGAACCTTAATCTGAACGTCTCTTCCAGAAGCTATCACTATCGGATATACTTCACTTGTCTGTAGGTGAAGAAATGGCATGATTTCTAAAAGTGTGAATTCCTAGGATTGATAAGTAGCTTTGCTGTTAAGCCTTTCTGTCTCTGACAGATAGCTTCTTTGCTTTTCTTGTTCACAGTAAGATCTGTTGTTTATATGTTGTAAGCACACTAATTGTATGGTCACAGAAGAAGATAAAACGGTTTTTATCTAATAAACCTTAGGAGGAGCTAAGCTAAGCCAAAGCTTAGCTTTTCTACATATTTTTGAAATATCAGAGGGATACTATAATCATAGCTGTCATTTTTATACAGACAGTGGTAAACAATCCCTCTCAGCTGGGGTAGCTGCTCAATGAAGAATATGGAGCCAAGAAAGCACTACTGAAACAAAAGGCCAAACTTGGTCCGTTGAGATCCACTAGTCAACTAACTTTCTTCAAACCGAGTAGTCATAGCAGAGCGATTAATGTGTAGTTTACATTACTGGGCTTGTTATCGAGTCCTGGATCCCTTTTTGTCTCTTCTAGTGCCATCTCACAAAGTATTTGATGTGGGAAAAGCTTCCAGAATTTAGGAGTGGAAAAGATTTTTTGTTTTAATTTGTTACTGTGAATGTCTCATAACTGATGATAATGCCTCTGACAGGATAAGAAGCTAGTCAGGCATGGCAGGAGTGCAAGTGACTGAGAAGGTCAGTGCATGAGCATTCCACAAATCTCACCTGATCATTTGCTTTGTAAACCCATTTCTGATTGTTGTTTGATTGTTGTTGCTTTGCCTTTCACCTTATTCTTAAAAAAAAAAAAAAAAGAAAATTCCAAGAAGATGATCAAAAACAAAATATGAAAAGGATATAAAGGATATAAAGACATCCCTCTTGTGTACATTATATGGACTTATAAGATGTTTTATGTGTTTAAAGAGAATTAAAAAGCATAAATATTGTTGTGTATAGTAGCTCTCATTTTGATTGTTTTGAGCATGCAGCATGGTACTCTGTATACAGACTTTGGCTCCTTACCATAACATACCTCAGTGAAATGTTTTTGTTTGCTACTTAAAGGTCTTAATCATAGAAGTTCAAAGTTGGGTTATTTATTTATTTTCCTTGATGTAGAAGGTAAATATTCAAAGAATCACAGACTTGAAAGATACTTATTCTGCTCATAGCCAAAGGTCTTTGGAGCCTCTGAGAGCAGGGGTTGATATATCTGTTGGAATAACAATAAACAAGCTTTGTTTTATTAGAGCCAAAATATTTTTCAAATGTTGGTAATTAAATTGAGTCTATAAAGAAACTAGGATATTAATATCAAGGGTGGATATTTCAATATTTGGAGATACCAGCTTGAAAGATTCATAATTAGGAATGTGATTCAAAACTGTTGTAGCTATACCTTTAACCTACACCCTTAATCTTTTACTGTCATAATTCAGATCGTAAGCGATACATAACCTGGGCATGCCAATGACTTCTATTTTATTGTATAAGGATCTTCAGTACACTGTAAGTACTGCTATAGTTAACTATCAATCTGTTGATCCATTTTCAGCAGGCAAATTTTTAAAACGTTGAATATTTTCTAGTATTTCATCACATCATTCAAACATCCATACTCTTCTTTCTTTCTTTTTTTTTTTTTTTTTTAAGTTGTTTCCTGATCTGTTTATCCTGGTCGTTTGAAATACAGCAGCTGGAAATTATGGAGTAAGACAGGGTTTAGTTTTACTTGAAATAATTCTTGAAGGTTCCCTTTTGTCTAATTTTGTCTGCCCGTTTATGATTTTAAAACAAACAAAAAAACACAAAACAGATTATGATTCTTGTATTTCTTCTGTTTATTTTTGTCCCTTCTCAGGTAAGTGTATGGGTCGAACAGTGGAGAACAGAAACAATGTTTTGGTAGTTCTGAGCTAATGTATGTAATCAAGAAGATTCTATTTTTTATCATTTACATTGTCAGTTTTTAATCACTTCAAGAGTCTAATACCTTTTTTGGCCCACATCTGCACATAAATACATTTTTGAAACATTTTTTTTGTTTGCATGTTTAATTTTTGGTACGTCCATATCGTCAGATAATGCATATGATGACATGTGATGAGCTGAAAAAGTTGGCAAGAGCATTCAGAGCAAAGATAGTGGCAACATGCTGGGAGGTAAACTTCAGGAGAAAGTAGATATGGAAAATAAATATCTGGATCTTGGAATGAGTCATGGCTAGTAGAAAAAATTTTGACAATGGCCTTTAAAAATAAAAGTAAAGAAAAAATTAGAACAAAAGAACAAAAGAAGCCTTGTGGATATAAGGCTTCTGCCAGTGATATTTTGCGAAGTGAGAGCAGGAACAGAGAAAGTAGATTAGCAACATGAGTCTCACAGGATGGAGAGGCAAAAGGAGTCTGAATGAAGAGTGTAAAGCAGATAGAGCAGTAGTGAGCATGGAGGAAAATGAAGTGCTTAGAAGCCACTGAAATGACATTCTGGGTTTGAAAATTACAAATAACTGGGGAAGGGGGAATACAGACTGATAATTTTGAAAGAAAAATTCATCATTGTTCAGAGACCTGAGCAGAGTGCTTGATCAGTTAGAAGTAAGCTAGGCTTGAAGAAGCCTGGACTGAGGAGATGTACTTTGTACATCTCATTAAACCTAGACAAATGCATCCCATCAGAAGTGCCTGATGAGTTACTTCCATGAAGATGAGGCCACTTAGGATGACTGGAAACTTGCGATGAAACTAATTATAGCATATATTTCGCAGCAAATAAATAAATAAATAAATAAATAAAATAAAATCATGAGATGGGAGAGAAATTTGTAATGGGGAAGATAAACATCAAAAAATTGTGGTGGATTCTGTGTCATTCTGAAGCCTTCACTTAAGATACTGTGTGTGTTCCAGATAAACCAAAAATTCTGGATCTGTTGAAGGTATCACTTGAGAATTTGTTGTGGACAATGTCATAGAGGGACTTTGGCTTTATCAGGTGTTTTCTCATGTCTTTATCCATGATGGAAGTTAAACAAAGCAAAGGATCTCCAAAAGTGCTAAGAATGTCACTGTAAAGTAAGGAAGATTTAACTTGCTCACCACTTGCACACTGCTGTCCTCCAAAATCAAGGCTTTCCTCTGGAAGCTCATGCACAAATACATACTCGATATTTATTTTTGATATCCCTTTTCATACTGACTTTTTTTTAAACGATTTTAGTTAGAATAAGCACGTGATCTGTAAAGATTTGGAAACACTGCAATTAGATGATAGCTGTAGTCCGTTCTTGAAGGTATAAACCTAAGAGGAAAACAGACCATGTGTGTGATATAGGAGAAAGAGCAAAGGAGTCAGAAAAACAATACTTGCTCAGCTGCAGCTCTCTAATGGGAGGCAAATAAAGCAATGTCTAAGATACCATCTTCACAACAGGAAAAGAAGGAGCAGCCCAACATCTATGTTTTGATCTGATCTCAGATACCTGGCATATAAAAGGAGGTGTCTGCACAGGCATAACAGTGGAGAAAGTGATTGAAGTGAAGCCTTCTTTTCTTCCAGTAGGCCTATTTACAAATTTTGTGCCGTAATTTCTATCCCAGAGTTAAAAAACAGTTGAATGCATTCGTAGTCACTAGGCAATTGCTTTGTGTAATGAAAGAGCTTTCATGCTGTAATACTTCATTTGGTCTTTACTAGTGCTAAAGAGGTAATTATCACTCATACTATTTTCCAAGTTGACAACCAAGGGGGTCTAAAATGTTTTTTCTGTCTGATAATGTGCTTAACTAGCTTTCAATGGAGTTGCATATCATGGTTCACTGCCCCTTGATTTTTTTCAGGACCTAAAGTGACTGGCTTAGTGACTAGCAGTAATGTATCAGTGCAGATCAGCAGCAGATAATTTAGTGTGATCTTGTTTGATTTTATGGGTCTCCTAAAAACTTTGTTTCCACATACCTAGCAGCTTAACAGACAGGCATATGATTTCAAGCTGCTAAACTTCAAGGACTTTTTAGAAGGGGCAAGAATGCATGGTGGAGGAAAAAAGGGTGGAATTAATGCTGAGAAAGAATTTGACTCTGGTTTATACTCTGCCTTTCGTTTTTAGACATGTCTGCACTGAACACTATACGTTTCTGGCCCTGTGGTACAAAAAAAAAACAGAAATGGATTGACTAAATCTTAATAAATAAAGTGTTTTCAGATGTATACAGATCTCATGTTCATCTAAGAGGAAAAGAGAAAGTTCTTTACAATTCTAAATATAACTTAATATCTACAGTTATGGAATTCTAGAAGTTGTTATTTACAAGTAATCTTTGTAGAAATAAAGATGCACCTTTCAAATATTTAAATAATATAGAATTTTAGTAGGACAATGTATCCTGGATTTTGCTGGGGTTTCAGACCCTGTGCTGACCTTAAAATGGAAATGGATAGATTACTTTTGAAATGAGGAAAAAAAAAAGACTTTTGTCTTTTCACTTTATGCACTGAGGTTCAAAAAAAGAAAAAAGCACCAATATCTTATGCTTATATAAAAAATGGAATTCTGTTATGAAAAGTAATAGAGTAAAGGGGAAACAGAGCACACTAGTAAAGTTGTCCTCCATTCACCATCATTTTTAGGAACGAACCATTTTGAATTTTATGTGAGGCATTAATTTAATAGAGTTGCATTTTCATAGCATTCCTATAGAAGAAAAATACCGTATCTTAGCAAAAGAACAGTCATTTGCAAGACCCTAAGGAAGACAAAACAAGTTTGCATTCTTATGAATGGTCCTTGCCCTAAAAAATTTAGGCAATACACACCTGCTGAGTTCAACCTACATTGTAGACAACCATTTTTGTCAGCAAATAAATATGATTTTAAAATGTTTTATATTTTACTTATGTCCAAAACTGACAAAGACGTTTCAAATGACTAACTGCTGTCATTTATTCTACTTGTTTTTTCTCCTCTTATAGTAAGCATTCACATTCAATAAACTAAATAATAGCAGGTGACCATGATTTTAGTTTTAGACAGGATTAACTTTAATCAAATTATTGGTGGGATGCCTGTAGAACGAACCAAAATAATCTAGCAGAGATCTATCTGGTATAACCAAGGATCGCAGGGGCTCACTTCTATATGCCTAAGAAATTTTGTTTTGTTTGTTTGTTTTGTTTGTTTGTTTGTTTGTTTGTTTGTATTTGTGGAGTGTAGGTAGGATAATTTCCTTTCTTTTTTTTTTTTTTACAGTTAGACAAGGTTTTACTGGTATGAGCAGTCATTTCATATATGCAGAATAGGAAACACTGCTAATACAGTTAATAACCCAGCTAACAGAAGAAGAAAATTAGAAAATTCAGGGGAAATGCTTTAAGGGCCCTCATGGTACAGTGTAGTATTAAACACATGGCAGCCCATAGACTCAAAACAAAATCTTAAAATTTGAGTGTGATGTCACTCATCAGTTATTTGACTGTGGTAGCAATACTGATAGTGATATCACACCTATGAAGACTGGAATTCATCCAGCTAGGTTTGAAGGTGTGATCTCCAATACATCAATGTCAGTTGAAAGTCAACCATTACCATCAAACCATAAAAGCAAGTTTTACCTTCATTGTTGAAGCATAAGGATGTTCAAGAAGCCCATTCTTTTTAGTTTATGCACTATGTTCCTCTGAGAGGCCTTTGATTGCAACTTTAATCATAATCAATATCTGGTGTTAATTAATGCTGATAACATATATTCTTTTAATAAATTGAGAGTTCACAAAATAACTTGTAAGTAGGAACTATATTATTTCTATTTTGAGAAACTGAACTATAGAGATGTTACAACCTGTTCACAAATTATTTTATATTTATTTATATTGAGCTGTTTTGTGACTATTTGTGCCCCTAGCTTCATTTTGAACTATTTATGTGTCATATTTGCTAGTTTTTGGGTAGGTTTATTTGTGTAAACATTGTATTATTTTTCTGCATTGTGATTTGAGGACTGAAGCACTTGGTAGGCTAAGGAAAGATATTTTATAAGGTGTGAATAAAGTCTACAGTACAACCACTGAATGTACAGCTAACAGTAATATTTTACAAACATTTAAAAGTAAAATATAATGATCAGTTTTAATTATTAAAATAACTTGAATGTATTTAATCAGATCTAAATAACAACATTCTCTCTGGCAGTAATATAGCTTAAAAATGTTTTAAACTTTTTTCCTTCTTTTAAATATAATACGTATACAATATCAATATTATATCAATATGCCAAAAACTATAGTCATACTATTTTTGACAAATAACTTTTTAAGTAATAAATTAACTTGCTCTGATTTTTTTTTTAATACGTTTTTTCATCTCTCTTTAATTATTAACAATGATCTGCATCTTTTTATTTTATAGTACAGCACTTCAAAATTCTCTTTCTGGCTCTGACAACAAAATGAAACAAATAGGTTATTACAATGAAGCAGTAATGTAGATTTATCTATCTGCATAATATATTGCTGTTTACAGACCTGTCTAGTATCCTTTCTTGTTTTAAAGATTTTCTGAACTTTCTTTTAGTTGATAATTTTATGAAATAATTTCGGACACTTGACAAGTGAGGTATCCGTCTCAAGACTTTGCACAAATGATTCCATGTGCCAGCAGAAAAGGCTCAGCTATTTCCAAGACAGAGGATAGAGGTTAAAAAAATAAACAAACAGTATGAAGTGGAAACTTCTTTGAAAACGTTTACTGTTTCCATTGCTTGAAGAGGTGTTCTGCATTTTAGCAGTTGGATAGCACTTTTTGTGAATGTACTTTTTGCTGTCCAAATAAATGTTTGTGCAAATTTGGTTAACTTACTGGCTTTAGAAGAATCCCACTTCACAAAAGACCATTAGGTTTTAGCAACTAGGATTCCCTCTGCATGATCAAGTCTGGGGCTAAGGAAGATTTCCCTTGAATTTTCAATTTGGGGCTGCTTCTCTTGTGCCAGGTCCGAAGGTACAGCTGAGAGGTTGTCTCTCCTGTTTCTTCTGTGTCGTCTGCCAGTCCATAGAGGGGATTTTCCCAAAAGATTTGAGGGCAAGAATGGAATCCAGAGAGAACTGAGACTGATGAAGAACTTTGAGACAGGAGGAAAAAGAGTTTGAGAATATATCCCAATAGAAAAGAAAGGGTAAAGCAGCTGCAGGAGTAAGGTAGAGCTTAGCTACTTAGCTACTAGAGAGTAGCTGTGCAGACAGATGAGAAATAATGGATGGTGGTTCAGGAGACAAGGAGGAAGACTGGGACTGCTAACCTGTGAAGGAGCGGGATTGGAGGGCACAGTGGGATCAGAGTACATGGATGAGAATGATTGAATACAGAAACTGGAGGGGAAATTGGAGCTGGCTGAACAAAATCCCTGGAGGTAGTAACAGAGGAGAGCCCGGAATTCTGGAAGAGTCTGGAAATTTTTACATTTTGGTTGTTCAAACTTGTAAGCTGATAATACTGTTATACCATAGAAGTTTTATCAGTCTGTGCAACTCGCATATTAAGGAGATTGCAAATAGTAGACAAATTTCTGGAAAGCCATTGTGTAAATTAAAAGAGAAAAATGTTGATGTGTGTGTAGGCTTTAATCACATTAAATGGTTAATGTTAAGCTAGGTGACAGAAAGAAGGATCAGCTTCTCAATATCTTTTTAATCAGTGAAGTATTTGCTTGTTCCTTGCTACCAAGAGATTTGCAAAGTGACAAAACCTGTAATGTGATTTCAGTGTTTTATCCTCAGTGCATACATGCACACATATCAGTCATCTTGTCATTTTTTAATAATTATTTTATAACCAGTTCCATCATTATGATAAAACAGTTTCCTGAAGTGAGCTATATAGCCCAACAACTTTTACTACTGGGCATAAATATGTCAACATTGGCAGATAGTTCAGTGATTTATTTATTTATTTATTTTTGTCATCTGCAAGATAAAAGCTTGAACTCAAGAAAGGCAAAGTAAATAAAATAAGCTTAAAGACACAGCTATGTGCTTTTATGAAAAGAAGGAGTAGCAAAGCATACATCAAAAAATGAGGATGATGTGATTCAAATAAACCCTCATACATATGACAGTTTTCTGTTTAGGATTTTCTCATAAACGTCCTTGTACCTCTATGAGAATGTAAGTTATATAGAATACTTTAATGTTGGAATAGAGTACTGTCAGATTATTTGACTTGTTTTGTAGACAGACCATTTTTTAGCCAAAACAACTATTTAATTGACCTAATTCTGCAATTTATACATAAATATGTAGCATTTATTTTCCAAGAAGGCAAATTCTGTGCATCAGCAGTGTTTACAAAATAATAGCTGTCAGACTCCATGATGGGGTTTTTATTTGATAGGATCTAGATAGTAAGGTAGTATTCAGAGTAAATATGAAATTGCATGAAATTCAAGAATACCATTTTGTGAGCCTGGTACTCAAGTGAAGTCAGAAATCTACAGTAACCAGGAAATATAGCTTGTGTTGATAGAAAGGTGGATGAGCCTGTTTATTCTGAAAACCAATGCTGATGTATTTACACTCGATTTGGGAAATTTTCTGTCTACTTCTTTTTCATGTCATTATTGCAGCATTACATACTAAAAAGAATGTATTTGTAATACATTGCAACCAATTTTGTAACAAATCTTGGAAGTACGTGCAGTTCAGTTCTCTAAATAGAGACTCCCTTTTAGGAAGATTATTAATGAAAGTCCCATTCCTAAGACTGTCATACATCAATAACTATATTTTTCTAAATAGGGAGATCAACATTCAGCCTAATGTAAAGAACAAATGTTTATCTGCATGGCCAAGTACAACTATGGAGTTATAATCAGCAAATGTGTGTCCTTTGGTTTCAGCAGAGGTTGAGAAAATCTTAAATTGTTTTCCTCTTCAAATTACTATTGACACAGGCTATGGAGCACCTATTATTAAGATAAGGCTGTACTCTTAATCTGAATGATGATGTGAATCTTTCTAAATCTTACATTGTTAAAGGCTGCAACTACACACTGATATGGTGCTTCATCGCTTGATAACTGACAGTTCGCTGTCTTCTACAACCTGGAAGTATTTTTAAGGGGAGTCAATCAGTGGGATAAAGTCACTAATGCTGAGTTTGGATTCTGTAGAAAGAATTAAGTAATGATTTTTAATTGGATTTGTAAAAATCCATGTTTTCAAGATTTTTTTTCATTTTTTTAGAGTTTTCTTAAGGATTTAAACATAAAGGTATGTTTAAATAAAGTAGGCTTTTAGCGGAAGAATGAAGAATAACCTAATACCACCTAAAAAAGCTTCAAAGTCAGTCTGTTAGGTTCTTTCTGGCAATGAAGTTCTTGCATTATCTTTTTAATGTTGAAATCAGTTCAAGTCAGTGAAATTTCTTTAATGAACTTTAGGGTACATCTTCAAAGAAACCTGCAATTGAACCTGTGGAAAGGCCAGTGCCTTTGAACTGTGGAAAATAAGTTTATCCTAGATTAGCTTGATCTTTTAATTTACTCTGCCTTCGAATCTAGTAACAAAGCTTTAAGAATACCCCTAAACTGCAGTGACAACCTAAAACTGATGCATTGTTATGGATAAATTCATTACTTCCCTCTGGTATTGGCATTCTACATTTGGCAGGATGGCAAAGTTGTTTATTTTGTACCGTGAACATGAATATTTTGTGTCTCATAGAGCACTACATTTTCTTTAGTTTTGTTACTACCTTATAAATTGAAAATTTAACTTCATTTTTGTTTTCATTCTCTCTCTAATGTTTCACTGTACTTCCATCCAGTTCAGTCTTTCATCACCCAATGTGGAACAATGTGTCTTCAAATGTGAAAGAAATAACAAAATCTGGAACGAATTATGAAGTGATGGAGAAGGGAAACGCAGAACTGTATGGAAATAAGTACATTAATGCATAGGCTCTGATGCACATAAGTCTGTTTTGAAGGACACTTCATTTTTAGTTTGAACTTCTGCTTTTAAATTTTACCGTAATATGATATAACATTTGCTTTGGTGAGTACTCGAGGAACTTTTGGTGTTAACAGTATTCTTTTCTATAGAAATTCCTTTGGATTTCAGATTTTGTACTCTTTCCAGGTTACAATAAGAAAAACATGGAAGGGATTTTTGATAGAAAAACAACACTAGTGGTTTGCAGCTGGCAATCACAATGCCTTTACTGCTGCTTTTATTTTGTAAAGTGTAACAGGTCAAATCAATATCAGAGCTGAATGTGTTCTTTCACTGGTCAAAGTGAAAATACAGGTCTAGCAAAAAAAAATTAGGAGACCAGTAGTTTCTTCTTTTCAATCATTACTTTAAAAGTCTCTTTAATAACCATTTCTTTTTGTGGAATTAAGTAGGACAATAATGGTTATCACTCAGCTGGCCAAGGAAAATACGCCTTTTGTCTAGAAATATTGACTTCTGTAACTGTCATTATTTGATGCCTACTTTTAACTATACATTAATATGAAATAATACTATGTAAAAAGCGCAGTAAAAGAGAGGTACCTAGAAGATTTCATTCAAAATCAGGTGAAAAAAAAGTATTTATAAAACTGGATTTTTGAAGAGGGAAGTATAGAAGAAAAGAATATAAAATGTGGCTGAAGGAATTGAGAGTAATTGAAAACTGAAATTATATGGTCATCCAGCAATTAAATTATGCTGTATTTTTCTGTATTGCATTTTATTTTGAGATGAAATCCTTGCCCTGTTGAAGTTAATGGGAATTTCACCACTGAATTGAATAGCACTATTTCACCCTTCATCTGTGAGAAGTAGTTTCTGCTTTTTATTATTATTATTATTTTAAAATGGCATCCTTCCTTTTTTTTCCCCTCACTCCAGGTTCCTAAGGATTTATAATCTTCTGCATCAAAGGGAAAATTTTTCATGCTATATACTGTAGAGCTGAAATCAAGTACCACGCAAAAAGTTAGCTAATCTAATGGGCTGATTCCAGCAGAGCAGACGTTTTGAATCTGGACTTTCTTAGTTACTGAGAGTATAGGATTTTGAATGCTTTTATCCTTTTATTGGTGAATGAACTAAAGTGCATGCAGACAGAGAATGTTAAAGTGGCAGTCAGATAAACTTGTTAAAGCAGTGGGAGTTTTTCCTTTCTTTCTACGTGACTTTATCATCACAGTGGAGTTAAAAGGCAATTAGCCCTTCAGCTCTTTTCTGGCCAGTTTATTGGCATTTTACACACAACTGTTGAATAGACAGTGCCATATTAAAAATTCCAATGAAGCTGGCCTGGGGATAACAGACTCTAAATTTCAGGTTAATGTAGGTTTCCTTAAGAGGAACTATTGCCAGAAAGCTCAAGTAAAATTATCTAAATACAGTACCTATGCTGCATGCACTCATAGTTGATGGAAAATTCTAGTAGTCTTGCTACATGCTGTGTTACATTTCCAGGGAAATATTTTTATAAAGAGTGTTTGATGAAAAAGTTTATTCCGTTAGTAATAACAGGCTACCCACTGTGTTACTTAAGGCAATGAACGTAGTGAGTAGAACTAGACATTTTCATCATAATAACAACAATTATACTTGCTTTGCATTTCTGTAATTTTCATCTGAGGTCATTAAAACACTTTACAAATGTGCATTACTTATTTCTTTCAGTATATGAGAAGGTGGGAGAGAGATTATTATGTCAAAGTTTTGACCTAATTTAGTCCAAAAGTTGAGTTCCATTTTTCCTAAAGAATTGTAAAGGAAATATCTTGTATTGCTTTTTTTTTTTTTTTTTTTGGTTGTTTCAGTGTCAATAGAAAATCAAACATGTATTTTGCAGTACTTACAGCCCAAAATGTTGAGAACCAAAAATTGATTCTAATTTAATCATTCTTCATCACTGAGAAGAATGAAGTATGGACAGAAAACAAATAAACTCACTACCGAAAAATAAATTGGAATTTTAGTAGTATTTCAGTTTTAATCTGCTCTTGCCAAAGAAATTTTTCTTTTTTGATGGACTTGAGTATTATTGGGCCTTAGTGATGCATACACTACTTCAACGAAGAAACGTGTTTAATTAAGTTTTGTAGCTGATTCTAATTTTCTGATGCTAGAACAGAAAATGAGAAATCCGTTGAGGTCTCTGTGATTGAAAACCAGATGGTATAAACAAAGAGTAGATCTGATATTTTTAACCTGTGCATATGCATTGCTTTAACTCCTCCAAATTGTGTCACCTAACTGTGAAATCAGTAAAAAGGCTCCTTATAATTCCAGCTGAGTTTTGGATCAGATCCATTTCAAAACAGGGAGAAAAGCTGGTAGGTTTAAAGAATCAAAAGCCATGTTTTTGTTATTTGTAGATTCCTTAGCCACCCCAGAGAGGGCACTCAGATTTTGTTCTGAGAAGAAATGATGGACTTACGCTCCAATGTGAGTTAACTATAAACAAACCAAAATGCTTCTGTTTGCTCAGGTATATAAGGTAGCAGCTTTTTCTTTGAGTGTACAACACAGTAATTGGAAGCGATCACCAGTAACCACAGTTTTATTTTAAATGGTATATATCTGTACTTCAGCTATGACTGGTAAGAGCTCAGACTTTGCTTCTGATGCTGGCGAGGCATCATTAAACTTGTGTGTAACTTTTGTCTGTTAGTACCCCAAATTTATGTTGAAAGCCAACAAAATGGCTTCAGTAAATGGGAATTACAATGTGAATCAAAGCTTTGGAATTTGAGAAGTTACAGATTTAAAGTAGCTGGTATCATTTTTATTTTGGTGCACTTTTAGGTACATTTTACAGCGTTCTTCACTTACGCAGCCGTTTACTACCTTTTCTGTAGCACCTCACGGCTGTTCTGAGCTTACTGTTTTATCAAATAAATTAATGAGTAGCATAGTAAATGAGACAGTTGACTGTGGGAGAGACAAGCACTAATGTTATTGGTCAACTTAGCCCTACCCATTAACTTGTTGCAGATTTCTGGTGCTAACAAATTATGCAGACCAAAATATAGATGTTGTGCAAACCTCTTTTTTTCATTTCAGTTGTGACCTGTCTCAGCTGTATAGAACATTCACAGTACCTCAAAACAGTGAGAACACTGCTGTTATTGTAGTAAGTCATCAGGGGCAAAACCAGTGCTGAAGCAGTGGTTCTGAGTTTTAAGCCATTTTTAGTAGTTCTCTGGGCTAGGCAAAAGTCACTTTTTAACATCTAGAAAATGAGGGAAATCGAATGTATGATCTTACTTTACAGAGATGTGTCAAAGATAACTTGTTGAAGTCTATACAACTGTTTCAAAAATGAAAAGGACTATAAAAAACTAGGAACTTTACACAAGTAAGCCCAGTACATTAGAGCAAATGACCAAGACATCTGCAACAAACAAAGACTTTTGAAACTGTGCCCAGTGTCTGTGCACCATCTTTTCCTACACAGATAATAATGCTCTTTCATATCCCAAAGATGCAGAAAGCAGCTTGTTAGTGTTCTAGAGATATCCAGATATGGTCATAAGCAGCACAGAGAAGCCCAGGAAGCAATTAGTAAATGTAGTTTCAGGGAGATGCTTAGAAAGGCAGCATTTTAAAAACTCTGGTAGTATTGAAAGGCAGCTTCACTCTGTAAGAAACATTTAGCCTGTGAACAGAATGACACTAAGATCCTAGAGTGAAAAATAATGTGTGATCATTAGTTAGAAATAACCATAATTTATAGACACCAGGGGGCAGAATTAAGGTTGCAAGGACAGCTATAAACCTGGCATTTCCAACCATCTAAAGGGCTATTTATGTTGCAAACTCAGACTTTTAAATGTAAATGGTATAGAATTTGTTACATGTAATGGTCTAAGTTTGTGGAAACAAAAGCATTTACGTACACTTGGAAGAGAAGTGCAATTGCTCATGTATTCAAAATGTGAATTTAACTAAAAGCTAATTTTAATTTGTTTCAGCTGATGTCCAGGACATTATTGTTTGTGGATAAATTAGTCCAGCTTTCTAAAGGAAAAAACATCAAACAAATCCTGTCTTAGAAATTAGACCTCTTTTTGTTACTTTCTAAAGTGCAGAAAATACTGCAGATAACTGCAGCTTTTATTTCCAACCTGACCTTCCACGTTCTGAAACTAATTTGCCATACTGCTTCTCAAAGTCTGCTCAAGGACTTCCTTTAGCAGAATAATGTGGTTCTTATTAAGTACATCCTATAAGACCCAGGAGGATTGCATGCAAAGGAAATAAGACGGAGACACAAATGAATTTCCATCCTCCAGTCAGATATATGATATTGATGACCAGGATGTATATGAAGGATATTGTAAAGAAGACAAAGAAAAAGAATTAAAGCAAATGTTTGACAAATTGGCTGTCTTCATATGCAAAGATGACAAGTAGTCTATACAACTAACTAGAAGAGATGTAGGCATCAAGCCAAATAGTTATATAGTCAACAAGTCTCTTTGAATCACATGCTTATATGTAACCTCTCTCTTAAATAAGGCCTCACTTTAAATTACATCATCATGAAAGACTTAAAAGCCATGAGGTTTTACATGAAAACTGATAGTTTCTCTATACTCCAAATGTTGTTTTTCACTGGTATTAATTTTATGTTTTTACCAGAATAACAAAATATTCTGTTAAAGTGGAACTTCTTTAAGAGATTCTTTCTCTATTTTTAATGAAATGCACCAAATATAAATAATTGTGAAAAGAGCAACTTTCATTTCAAAATCTGCTTCTTCCTCTAGTTAAAGTCTTTGTAAGTGACAAAACATTTTCACATTAGGATAATTTGATAGAAAAATACATTGAAGTAGCTTGAGTGTAGTATAGTCCCTATAATTCCTGATGTTTTGGTTCTAGCGTGTCTTGCCCAATGTAGCTAAATATAGATTTCAAAGGTTTTACAATGCACTTGGTTGATGAGAAAGATTTACACTGTACCTGTGACACAGTACAAGTGTAAACAAGTGAATGGACTCAGGAGCTATCACTTTATTTTATTCTTCAAAAACGTGTAGAATTTGGATAATCAGGATTGTAATATGATTTTCCTCTTAAACTGTTCTAAACCATGAAATCTGATATTTTCACCATGACTAATCCATGAAATTTGTCAACTTCGTCTGTGATTTACACAAGCTCTATTTATAAAGAGAACTTGTTTGAGTCCTAAGGCATGGAGTATTATTTCTCAGTATGCTTTTAGTGTATTTTTACTAATAAGTGTAAATAAAATGTGCACATTGATTATATTATTTCAAGATCAGGAGGTAAAACATGAGGAGTGTGCAAGGGTATATTCCCCATAGCAGTGTATATTAGTCTTAAGCCATTAAGAAGAAACTAACCTATCATATCAGAGTTGGTAAGAATGGTTGTGATCATAAAGTTTACCTAAAATAATTGGATAACTTGCTTGTAGATTAAAAACATATGTGATACTTGTATGTCTTTATGTTGTAGGCTTTAGAATTAATTGCTGTCAGCATAAAACAGACCAAACAAAAATAGATTTGCATCAATTCTTTGTAATTGGGGTGGGGAAGGGAAGGGGGAGCAGCTTGAATGACAGTGAGGATAATTCTATTTTGTATTTGGGGTAGAGGAAATAGCTATACAACGCTCACATTCTGAAGTACAATTTACTATATATGGGAAAGAATAAGGATCCTTAATGTAAATGTAATAACATGCAAGTAATACCTTCAAAAGGAAAGAAAAAAAGTCTCTTGTGTACAGAAAGTTAGTCTTCTCCAGCTGTCCTCTCTCAGTTTGTGGGGGAAAGACATTTGGGGAAAGGCCAAAACACAGATATTCACAAAGCATCCAATTTTTAGTTCAGCATAATGTCTTAATCAGCTTTTACAGAGCTGTTCTGCTCTGTACCAAACATGCTATAAATGTGCAATACATCCGTACATGTAAATAAGTCACACTCCCTGTGGTGATGAAAACAAGATGACTACGTATTTCAATAACTGCACAATACTGCAGGTAATAGAAAAGCAGCATTGTCCTGTTGTTTTCCAATTGAGCGGGGGACTAGAGCTAGAATTGCTGAATACTATAGCTATCTCTGCATCATTTCAGATTACTAATCATACAGTTTTATGGAAGATCTCCAGAAATCATACATATTAACAGCCAGATGGCCAACTTGTGACATGATCCATGGATTGGAGCCAGCTAGCAAGAACTTTACCTGGTCTGTAATCTTGTTTCTCTCCAGAAGAAATGACCATAAATCTATAAACATGTCCATCAAATTATCAAAATACAGACATCATTTGTCATGTTCCCTCAGTCATGTGATGGCAAGTGCCTGTTTTGTGATCACATAGGTGAACTTCTGGTCATGTGCTGAGGAAGAGCTCAGGAAATAATCTTGGGGTGTCTCCTGCAGGTGTCATGGTGGTCTTATGTGGTTGCCCAGGCCATGGAAGGGGAACTGTATGCCTTTGCACTTCTTGTGGGCAATTTCTCTGTCCTGTCTCCTTAATCTCTATAGTTTATGTTCTCAAAGGTGCCACAGACTCTTAATCTGATTTCTGAATGAAAAGAGTCAACTGGATAACTAATAAGGTTTAACCAAATGTCTGTGAGTTTCTAGAAAGTATAAAACTATCCCTTATGAAGAAGTGAATTCAAAACAGCTACTTACCATCCTTCATATTGCAGTTAATCTTAGTATCAAATAAAATTAGCAGTTGGNGGGGGGGGGTGTATTTCTTCCTATACAGTGGAACCTGCTACATGATGCTGTGAGTTCCAAAGTTTTTAGTGGTTCAAAAAATGATTTGATGAGTTCATGGAAAACAAACAAACAAACATGTCAGGGGCTATTAAATGCGGAGATACTGTTTGCAATGCATAAGTATGCTTTGAAGGTTGCTTAAGCTGGGCCACTATACCAGGAACCACCACTGAAGAAAGGGTGCTGCGGTGGATGGACCTGTGTCCATGATGTGATGGTGTGATGGAACTAATGTTTGTTAGCTCTCTATCAGGTCTTCTGCAGTTACCTCACTACTCAGAATTTCTTGTCCTGCAGTGTTCTAAGAATCAAGAGGGAGGTGTGTCCTCTACTTTGAGCTGGAATCTATTCATCATGAACTAAGAATTTATTTCAAACTTACTAATTAGTCTACAGGGATTTTTTTTGTGGAGGGAGGGGAAGAATTTGGGGAAGACATATAAATGTTTTATATACAATGTTTTGTGCTTGCCTAGCTAAAAGGCAATTGGGTAAATTTTCTTCTGGTTGCTTGTACTGTGAGAGGGAAAGTATATGGAATCTCATCCCTTTAAAATATATTTTGAAAGTAGTGTGGGTGAAAAATAGATGCTTAGAATGAACATGTGATTTCATAAAATCCCATTAAATTTCGAAATTAAAATGATCTATTGATCCTTTCTTTTCATTAAGTGCATCTTATCTTGATATCTCAATATGTCTCTTTACAAATGCAACTGTTCCCTTCACAACCTTAACGTGTCTCTAATACTACTGCTGTATAACCTATAGGCTTACGCAGATTCTGTTACTGATTTGGTAACAGATCAATCAGTAACACTTACTGAACAGTAACAGTACTGTTAAGACAGTACAGTTCAGTAACTGTACTGATTTAGATATCTCAGATATTTGGGCTAATATTTAACCTAATATGCATAGAATTGTTCAGGACAGAATTGAAGATGTGTAAAGATGTGTCAAAATACAAAAGGTTTTGGCTTTATCCATTTGCTGAATCTTTTAGCAAGTACTCTTGTGTTTTCTGCGTTTAGACTCTTCAAAATTATTGTCTTTATGTTATAAAGGTTCTGTTTTATATGATTAACATGGCATGTTCATATGAGACAAAATGATATTCCGTGTAAATTAGGGCCACAGAATTTACCTAAATGTTTCTTGAGTATGGAAGTTCTACAGCAAGGCCTTTACTTAATGCATACATTTATCAGTTAAAATCTCAATTGTTTTGCTTGTATTATGTCACTCATGTCTGGAGAGAACAGCATCCTGCTGTTTGTGAAGCTGATCTCCTGCTGCTGTTTAGCCACTTGTAGGATTCTGTCCCAATTCCTCTAATCCACGCTGTTTCAATAGTACCATATTTGGACTCCTTCACAAATTCTTTTGTTGCTCTGTTTGGGATGCCTTATGAGCAGAATTAGAATTTTAATATTCCATTCAAAACAGAAGGAACCTTTTTGTTAAATGAGAGTATAAGGAATTCTTCTCTGCTCCCTTGGACAGAATTTCTACACATGCACTGTATTATTTGCCTTCAAACTATTGTCCAGAAGTTGGGGCACTATTTCAATATATTGGTTTACTTTATATAAATCAGATCCAATTTGAAGTTTAATGTTGCAATAAGGCCTGCTACCATCTTAAATTGTTTCTTTCCTGTTCCTCATTCACAGTTCAGCACTCCTTGTTTCCATTATGTCAAAGGTTTACCGATATGTTTTTGAGCTGCTTGTGTAAGTCAGGATTAATTAAAGCAGAGAACCTGAAGTACTCCAAAAATGATGTTAGAAATGACACCAGAACACAAAGTGCATTGTAGATATTTTTGCCTTACTTTCCAGAAGTCAGCAAAGATTTTTATAGACTTTGATATTTTGCCAGTAGCTATTTTTTTGATCCCCACATAAAGCAAGATGTAGAGAAAACAACTTAAAACTTGAATGGTATACCTATATACACATTGTCTGCCACTGTACTTCACAGCTAAGCCTATTAACTTCATATTTCAATAATTTCATATAGTGTTTCTCACTCGTACCAAATTTCCAGCACTGGAAAATTTGGAACATTTTTTAGAGCATGTACCATTTTTGTTTTAGCTGTAGATTTCTGCAGTCCAGAACTACCCTCAGTGTGCTGGATTATCATCATCAGGAGCCACTGGTGCCAGGACCTGATGAGAAATACCATCTCTTGAAATGGTTTAGGGAAGCAAACAGAAATTGGAAAATACAATGGCTGCAGCAGTTTGATAATATATAAATTACAACCAAGTTTTACAGCTAGCAATGGAACAGCGAAGATAATGAGGAAAAAGGGGGAAAGAAAAAGACTTCCAAAAGTGAAGGTGAAAAAGGGAGAGAGGGAGAGAAATATAGGAGGAAGCAAAGGAAACCATGCTAAAGAAAAGGACAAAGAAAACAGTAATATATGGACTCCTAGCTTGCTTGCATTTGGCAAGTAATGTGTGTATGAGTTGTTCGCAAATGTGTTAACATTTGTAATGATCAAAAGATATGAGAAGGATAAAAGTTTTTAGCAAGGGATTTATTTTATGTAATGCAAAATGAAGAGATTTGTAAGTATTCCATCTAGGCAATATTAGCTTGAAGACTTTTGTGGTTCTGCTGCTCCTTTTCTGTTTGTACTTTAAAATTAATTGAAAGCCTCATTGTTTTGTTTAAACTGTGAAAGCTTCCAAGGTCAATGAGTGAGGTAATTGACCTGCCTGTTGTAGGACAAAAATATGTATGTTAAATTGCATAATTAGTTTTAATTACATAATTATGGTGTTTAATGTGTGGGGGTCAAAGGTTACTATTACATTTAGAAGTCATGGCAAGAAACATCAAAATAAGCAACACAGTTTAATTCTGCATTTCTTTAGGTTTTTAGAAAAGGGGTCCGCTGTGATCTATCCTTGACCTTGGGTATATGATGATTATAGCAAATAATATATTGCTGTTATACTTTTTCGAATCATAGAGACACCTTTGTAAATGACTAAGTGACTACCAAAGACTTCATTTAAGTTTAGAGTACACGAAAGTTAATCAACAGTGGGAACTCAACTGACAGCAATTTAATCTGATTGGGTTAGGTAATTACATGATTACCAGGTGTGTTTATATATGCACAAGGATATNTGTATGTTGGTCAGGAAAAAAAAAAAACAAACTAATTGCTTTCTTACTGAGAAGAGGAAAAAAAAACAAACAAATTTGTTGTCACAGATTAAGAGGACATCCTTCATTCCTTGAAATAGCTTCTTTTGAAATTTTGGCAACAAAATGAACTCATAATTCTTTTCAAATTTGCACTGGGATTGTGTTGTGTTCCACTATTTCTAAACTAGAAATAATGCCACCACTTAACCTGTTTTGTAAGAAGCTCATTGCTTGCACATTACTTAAGTGATAGCCTGAAGATGTCGTGATGCTTGTAATTTGTGATCTCTTTTACTATGCGTAGACACTGTTGCTTAAATACAGGTTGATTTCACCAAACGTAAACTTAAGTGTCCATTTTACTAATGGATATTTCTGGGAAGGATGGCATTGTTTGCTTTTCTTTGATAGCGAGAGAAAAAAAAGTGCTATGTACAGGATAGGTGAAAGATGATGTTCATAAATGCTAGAAGAGAAGTCTCACTTCAGGTGCTCTGAATGGTCCTATAGAAAATTCTCTCTTGATCTAATGACAATGGAGGGAGTGTTGGAAGATGACTCTTTGTTAAAAAATATTAACATCTGTGAATACCAACTTGAAGTGCACTACAGAGTAGAATCCCACTTGACTAATAAAGAATGGCTTGCTCCAAAGCCTGTTTAAGCAGTGGGCCAGGCTGGCCTTTGCACTTTGTATGGTTGTGTTAGACACAAAAAAGAAACTAAAACTTACAAGAATAACTTCATATCTCATGGGTAACTGTTAAACACATTCTGCTAGTGGATATGGGGTGTAATGCTCTTAAGGCTGACTCGTAAGGAATTAAAAAGTTAATGAACTAAATGTTAAATAAAACATAAATGATTTTTTTTTTATGAGCCACATAATTATGCGATGAAGTTGTGATACATTTCTTGTTATAAAAATAATTTGTTATCCCTTTTGCTAATTTTTCCCTAATTAAGTTCTTTAGAAAATATTACAATTTTGAATTGTTTTTCTAAACCAGATGATCCAGTCACTGTTGGAGGCACATAGCCACGGCAAAATCTCATGCTGTACATTGATCACCTGTCCAACCTTTGCCTAGAGTGTGATCCCCAGTTTCTTCAAGAGATCCATCTTTACCTGTCTATAAAGAAGAAGAGGAGGAGGGAGACATCTGGGATATTCAAGTATCAAAGTTTAACACCAGAGCAGGTCGAATCTCCATTTATATTATTCTGTATATATGTTGCTAGTGTTGACTTTGGCTGAAGATTTTTTTCAGTAATTATATAGTATGCTCTGAAGTGTTACCAGCATTAAAACATTTTTGTTTAGACTCCTCACTTACCAAAATTATACATGCATTTTTCATAGTTCTATGCTGTGAAACTGAATCCAAAGTCATTCTGCTATTAAGCAAGTTAGCTAATACTGAGCATGTGTGGCAGTCTGTACCTGTCTCTTGAACGTATGCTTACCACAAAGGCCAAAATGGCTTGTTCAAAACTATTCGCTGTTCTGTAGTTGTACCATTCTGTATTTAGCACGTACAACTAAACTCAGGTCCTCAGCGAGTATGCTCATTTCAATTAACTTGCTTCAGATAACTTAAACTTACTCTTTCTTCCTCTTCCATTTGCAAGAGGACTTTGGTATCTACAAAACAGACAGGGTTTCACTTACTGTCCTAAGGACTGCCCCTTTAGGAGTCTAGCACAGCCCACACACAATCCTGGACTATGTCCAACTTGTTCTTTGAGCAGAATGTGAACCTCTGACCTTCTGGGCCTCCGGCAAGAGTGCTGCCTACTGAGCCACCAATACCCAGGCCATCAATAAGTTTTAAATGCCAGTTGCAGACTTCACAGAGATAATGACTTCAGTGTGTAAAGGTTTTGTTGTGGAGGCTGCAGTCTCACATATGGCGTGACAGAGTAAATATGCTAAAACCATAGAGAGCTGTTGCATAACTTGCCTTGATATAACAGTTTTTGTAATATGTTTCAAGGCATGGAATATTATTTAAAGGGACACTGTTATGTAGGCTTAGGCCCAAAATGAAGCTATTATAAAAAGAATGTTTAGCAAAAACAGAAATATGTCCATGAAATTGTTGGAGTGGGAATTTCAGGGTAAACTTGCTTGGATTTAAGCAGTCTCCTGCATGACATTGCACTGTTGTGCTAGGGAATGAGAACCAGAAAATGAAAATACTATTAATTGAGAATCAGAAACTGAAACTGAGAAGAATTAAGGTATGAGAAGTCTATTACTATTGTTATAACTTCTTAAAAATCAAATGTTACCACATCCTGAGAAAGATGAGATGAAAAAAATAAGTTCCAACTTAGTTATTCAAAGCAGCATTATTGACACAGGTAAATGAATGTATTTGCATTTTTATATTATTTTTAATCTGCTTTCAATTGAGTTATCGTATTATATATATATAAATATAAAGTAAAATTAATATGAAGTAAGCTTTAGTTTTTTGGCACATTTCAGTTTTATTGACGTTCTGTATTTTCAATTTAGCATTAAAAGTGTACGAAAGACATGTTGATGTCTTTCATTCAAAAAGAAATTCAGATTGATAAATGTGATTATTACCCAAAATGTTATTTATAAACTTGGATCAAGAAGGAAAACTTAGCCAGATTCAAGGCATGACTTGTATTATGGAAAGGTTGTTAGATAAATTGCATGAGCCTTCTGTGGAGCAAAGGCCAGGAACCAAGGTCTCCTTTTTTCAGCTGAGTGCCCAAATCACTAGGCTACAGACTCTTGCTCCCTCTTGTGTTCTTTCTCTGGCCCAATGAATCTTGAATTATTTTCTGTCCAATGATACAGCTTCAACAGGAGAAGTTTAATATATCCTTACACTTGTCCTAGCATTTAATGCAGCCTGTAGCCTGGTGATTAGAACATTCTGCTAGAAGACATTGCTTTCAGTCTTGGACTAAAGAAGGCGTTGAGCCTGGGGATTTTGCTTCTGGGTTGAGTAGTCATGCTGCTAAGCTAGCAATGGCTACTGCTCATATACCACTTTAGAAAGAAATAGCACCTGAAGAATTCTGGAGGGAACCTGCCTGGCTGGTGTGTGTTAGGCTGGCTCTGAGGACACCTGTTGGATGAAACTCCTCAGCCCACATAAGGATGGGCTTCATTTCAAGATCGCAGACAGGCTTAGGCATAAGCTGTGCAGTGAGGTGTTTGGTCCTGTTCAGGTAGGTAATTTGTGGCCATGCACAGAGATGCATCTCCTGTGTCTGGTCTTACCATAGAAAACTGGGGAACAGGCATCTCCAGGCTGAGATGAGGGCCTTCAGATTTACCATGGCTGGAGGTGCCTGAATTCTGCTCATGTCCCATTTTGAATTCTCTTACTTTTAGGACTGTCAACAGCTCCTTTGAATGTAGAACTGAGGGATTTTATGAATCTGTTTTTCAAACATAAATTAACTTCAAAGAAGCTTTCATAATTAAATAAGATGATAGGAAGAATTTGTAGTTCAAAAATGCATTGACATTTATGAACTTTAGACAGTGTGTTTTGAAGCTCTGAAAAGTGAAATTGCTTAAAATGTGGTAATACTTTTGATGGAGTTCTTTAGACCAGTGTGTATTAATCTATACTCAGAAGTATTCAACTAAATTAACATAATTACATTTATAAAGCAAGTGTTTGTCAAAATTTCTGACTTAATTCCTAAGCTATAATTTTATCTTTTTTTTCAACATATATATTTTTAATATGCCCTGCACTGCAAATCCTTATTAATGCAAATGCATTTGTCTTCCTCAGTGGAATTATTCTGGTGACTAAGTCAATGCCTAAGATCAACTAGGATGAGTCTGGTTTTCTTTTTAATAGAAATGCTAATTGTGAAAATGACATCTGTGAATTATTTTTAGTCTAAAGAGCTACAGACAGTATAAAATTAGAACTGTGGATTTGCTTGGCAGTTCTTTTATTATTGTTTCTACCTTTTAAAACACTGGAGGAATAATGTGATTCATTACACATTACTTTTCTGGCAGTAGATGCATCACCTAGTTTGGTATCCAAGTATATTACATTGTGAACTGTTGCTGCTTTGTAATATGGTAAATTGGTGGAGAGAATGGAAACTTGTATTCATGGATGGCTGTTGTTTTTAAAGACAAGTCTTTTTCCGCCTCCACTAGTGTCTGTTTCCATTGCAGTGGAGCCTTTCTTATAGTAGGATAGCACTCAACACAAGTAGGAAGGATATAATCTGTATCCTGAAGAAGGTGGTCACTGACTGAGATGACTTATGTATGGATGATTTGCCACCATTATTTTTCCCCACACAGGACATTCATTGTCTCATAATCTGTGTTTAGAAGGGCTACCATTTACAGCATGACACAATTTAAAACTATCTCCCCTTTCACAGTGAATGGAAGATAAAATGATAAAGATCGTAAGTTAACGACATATTAATGATTTTATTGTGCATGGGGACCTGCTGATGTAGGGAACTGCTTTAGCACAGTGTTGACTGATTGCTCTAGAGGAGATATTTGTTAGTCTGTAAAAGGTGGACATCAATGGGTACTGAGATATCAGTGTTATGAATGTGGGATGAATAGCTAAAAAAAACCCTGTAACAACCCATGTAACGACAGGAAAAGGAGAGAGAGGACTGAAGGAAAACTGGAAAGTTAAGCAGGAGAGCAGAGAAAACTGTTAGAAACATTTTTACAAAAGGGAAATTTTTATAAAATCCGTGAATTGATAGAGTACTAAACTTTGGAGGTGAGTAGAGGTCTTCACGGATAAATAAAGTTTCTATATGTGAGGATAAACTATATCACATAATTCCAGTTGATTTGAATTGGTGCACTTTGGGAAGCCCTGCATTAAGGAGTCATGATAATTAGAAGTTGTGATAAATAAGCATTTTCATAGAGTAAAAAGGTAATAGTTGAACGTAAATTAAACTCTAGAAATGAAAAAGAGACTTGCAGTTAAAGTCACATGAAGATTAGTAGTTAATTTGGGAACAGCATATTTTCAAGTTTACAGATAGGATGGGTAAAAGGAAATCACAGTAAAGATGACTCATTTCAGTTAGAGTTCAAATTAAAGGCCGTATCTTCTAAGGTATGAAAATTATCAACTGCATCGTCTCTTAGCACAAGAAAATTAATATGAATGCTGTTAATGTTTTCACTTGATCAATTTTAAATGAAAAGGCTTTTCATTTCTTTGCATATTTTGTTCCTCTCATTTTATATGAGGGGTTCGTTGATGGATGATTAGTAGCAATGATTCTCCAGCATTAAATCACATGATGTCTTGAACAGAAAAAGGTTTCATGGCCTGGTCTCACTGTCCCCTCTTTAGTGTTGCCACAAAGAAAAAAGGGAATGTTCACAAATGTCTGAAACTTATTTGCATTTGCTCTTGCCAATAGTGAAGCTGGTTGGAAATTTTTCAAGTTAACAGAGTTTTTGATAGAAGTTGTTGCTTTATCAATCCTGAAATCTCTCTTATATTAAGGGTAGTTTAAAGAAACTTCCTTTAGGAAGTTTTAATTCCAAATAGCAAATAACTAATTTATTTAAAATGGAACTGCTCAACAAGAAACCTAGAGAGAAATCTGCATTACAATATGCAGAGCCTAATGGTTAGCACATTATCCTTTAAGACATGTGACTTTGGTTCAATTTCCTTTTCTGAATCCAGCTGAATAGAGACTTAAACCCAGTTGAATATCTAATGCATCCAAGGCAACTGTCATTACCACTCAACTATTGTCTGTAATAGGTTGGGTATCTCTGCTTTTGTGGAAATCGTGAAAGGATTTGCCCTAATACTAACACGACCTTTCTGAAATCTCCAGTATTCTTATAGGCTAGCAAAGAATGTTTGTGAACAGCTTTAATCATAAGCCCCAGGCTCTGAAGAAATGCCTGTAATAATCATTATTTTCTATATTCATGCCAGGCAACATTTATTAATCTGGACTCTAAACTAAATCTCAGTCTAAGACTCCATATAGAGCTGTCTTTCCATGCCTCTGGTTATTCCTGTCAGCTCTCTCAGGTTTTTCTCTGTTTTCCCTATAACCACAATTTTAACAGTTCAACCAAACCTGCCTAGCAGTAGTGCAGCAATGAACTTAATGGCATTTTTTCTGTATGGTTTTCTATCTCTCTGTTTTTGCACCTTATACTTTATTATGACACGGTGAACTCCATGGTGATCACTGCTGAAGATGCTTCTAATCCAAAACCTGTCATAAATAATTTGATTATAGTTGGGATGTTGTTTTCGAATATGCAGTCAATGATGGATTCCATGAAACTACAGGAGTCAGGATTGCTTTGTGCCCTGTCAGTGTGTAGGTATTCTTCTGAGATTACCAAAAGGGATCGGTTACCTTGGTAATGTGTCCACCAATATTTATTGTGTCTGTTTCTTTACACAGGCTAACAAACATTCATCACAAGGGAATGTTGGTCATGATCAACCTGAGCTGAATTTAAATTGATGACCTAAAGGTTAAAGTCTCTGTATCCCATTGCCACTCCCTTGGGCTGTCCAGTCCCCCAACAATTGGGTTTAACACCATTTTCAGTTTATCAGTGTCTTTGGAGGAAGAGTAGTCTTTAGAGGTATTGATCTGACAAATACTATCAATATCCTGTTTAAAAACAGGATGTCAGTATGACTTCTGCAGCTTGTCAATACTTCATGAAGATCTGAACAAGTATTCAGATGCTGGACTAATAACTTAACCTGCCTGTTAGATAGCTTTAATCCAGTCATATGGGAACATAATGCAGTGTAGCAGCCCAGTGAAACATGAAACTATGAGAACAGATGAATAAATTTAAACACATTTTTAAACATTATAACCTTTGTCATAAAAATCTGATAGTACAGAAGAAAAACTAATAACACTTTCTTTTGGTTTTGTTATTCTGTCCAGTAGTTGAGAAGACTTAACTTTTCTTGTGGTTGCTGACTTTAAAGAAGTAGTGACAATTTCTAACGCTACTTTTTGCCCCATATGAAGTCTATTCATTCTCACTCATTAAGGAATGAATCTGGTTTCTGTTTTATTCAATATTGTATATACATCTCACCCATAAATATTTAAACTAAGTAAATATAGAATCTTAAACATGGAATATGCTTTCATTCTAAACTGGTGGCTGTGGGGGAAGGTAAAAATATTTTATTCAAAGATCAGTGGTCCCTTTGGAAGAGAGAAAAAAAGTGTTTTGCCTAAAAATTGGATATCCTTGTGCTTGCTGTAGGGCAGCAAACTTTTTACTGGATTATACCTATATTGTTATATTTATATGTGTAAAGTTCAGACTATAATGAAAGGGTTTGCAGATACTTACTTCAGAAGCACATGGCTAGTATTCAGCCCCCATATCTGGGGCTAATTTAATTCTTCTCCATTCAAAGTGCCTCACTCCTGCCTACAAATGCAGAACAGATTCCCTGGTAATTTTCTTTCTTGGAAGTACAGTCATTTTATTCCTAACTGGGAATAGCTTGAAATGGAAATACATTTATGACTGTGCTTAAAAACAAACACCAAACAAAACAAAGCAGGGGTAATCTGAAAGATAGTTCTGTAACAAATAGATGCAGAAAAATGAAGCATATTTCAAAGTACACAACTGAAATTTTCTTCAGGAAGACTTCCTTTAGCAAACTGATTTTTGGAAGCAGTACCTACAGTACTTCATTAATTGTGTCCTTATTGCCAGTGGAAACTATAATGCAAATTCATGGTTTTAATTTGATCCATGCATGTAAAGTTCACTGCATGTGTAGGTATGCAGCAGATCTAGATCCTGTTCTTTTCAGTAAGGGTTGATTAAGAGAAATGTAAAAATAAAGTTGTATTAAACTGAATACAATCAATACTGGGCATTTGTGTTTTGTAATGTTATGAATGTGTGACTCTGTCATATGTATATTATTCACTCTTGTTCCATATATATTGCACAGCCTGAAGTGCTGAGGGATACTCAAGGTAGCATCCCAAGGCACAGTTCTGCTGAGGCTTTCTTGAAAAAAGGCAAGCTCTTTGGAGTCTGTGGAATTTTGGAGTCTGTGCTTCAAACTGTAGCTTGTGTAGGTAGCTAATAGATTAGACCAGCTCCTTCTGTAAAGTCTGCATCCATTTGTGGCTAATATATTGTTGAAATATAAAGTAAGCTTTGATTGTAAAAGACAGTTACAAATACTTTACTATTTACAAGGCAAGATCATACTAAACCTCAAAATAGAAATGGAAAGTAGATAAAGAACATTTTATTATGCATTACAGTGACATAATTAACTGATCAGTATGAATCTCCTTTGTTGAATTTGATGAGGTGGAATAATTAATTTTAAAGGGGAGGCAAAAATCCACTTTCTATTTTAATTGATTTTTATGTGTAGACCAAGAACCTAAACTGGATCAGTGGTAAAGACTGCTTTATCTAAGTTTAGTAATGCTTCTCATTTTTATTTTGCTTTTCTATCAAACAGAAAAAGATGTGAGAGAACATAAAATGTTTTAATATCTGTCCTTGTCAGAACAGCAGGGTAGAATGGTATTATCAACAAGATTCAGTGGTTATTGTTGACTTTTTTGTGCTAATCCTGTGTTAATGGAAAGCAATGGCAAAATCTTTATTGATTTATAAAAGGAAGATTGGAATATTTTAGTTATGCCCTATGTAATTAGACATAGTAAAGAGTTTTTTGGTGTAGAGTTTTTTAAACAACTTGGTCTGGAGCTACCCTTTCAAGCTCTGCTGGTTGAAGTGATACACTAATGAATCCTAAATTCAAACATTATTTCTTGAAAGTCTGGCTTTGTTCTCTGGAGCACATTGACAGATACAGGAAGAACAAAACCTTTCTTTGGTCTTAGATCGATACTGTAATGAAAATGCAAATACTTCTGTGTGTTTCCACAGCTCCCATAGAAGCAGCAGTCACACAAAATTTTTTTTTTCTTCACTTTATCTGTACCAGCCCACAAATTCAGTCTGTGTTGGCACAGAGCCTTCAACATGGAAAATCAAAACAGAAGGAAAGTGTCTTGTCATGTCTCCCTGTGCTTTCATATCCTGTCTCTTCTAACTTTCCTTCTTCTGAAATTTTCTACTTTGGCTATGCAGTTACTCTAACTACTTCCTTCTATTAAATTTGTTAAGTGAATCTAGACCCCTGAGCTCCAAGTATCATTTTGGTATGAACATAAGCTCTTTTGCTCTTTGTGGGCATCTTAACTTTGCTGTGCAGAATGAGGTACAGTCCCTTTGGCTGTGGTTGTAATATACTTCATTAGTTTCCAGAAGACAATAACTTGCTTTATTCCCATTTTAGAAAGATTAATTATATTCAGAAAAAAAAAAAAAAAGGCACTCAAATAGCAAACAGAAAAGGAAACCAGATGTTGCATAGTTATTTAACCAGTGTTATTTGCGGGCAAATATCTAAGTTATGTGATTTATTTGTTGTGGAACCTATGGAAGCTGTCTACTGAGTGAATAAAACATCCAAAGTATATATAAAAGTATATGTTACCTGATAGTACTATTCTTTTACCTAACAATTGCAGGTAAGTACTTTATCAGTTCTTGGCCAACAAATCTGCAAAAGTATTTGATTAGAATATGAACAATCTCTAAGGCATATTGTGTACAGAATCATGGATCATAAATAGGCTTTTCTTGCATAAGGCATTTTTGCACACTTCCAACAGTTTCAGTTTTGTGTGCTATTGAAACGGTATAGTGATAAACCTCTGTGCAAATTTTGTTTTTCATACAGATGCAGAATCTAAAATAATGAATGTTTAGAACAAGCAAATGAATTCATCATCTGAACACAAATATTTAAACATATTTCAATGAGAGCAAGCTTCTCTTCTGGAAATGCTGTTTTGTAAAACAGGCATGTGGAATTTCTCCTATAGAAATGGTTTGCACAGGCTGTTAAAGGAATATTTAAGAGCTAGCATGTGTCTCTAAAACTGTTTCTATCTGTGTTACATATTGTTGAAGTATAGAAGCTTCCTGTTCCAGTCATTAAAGGACAAACTAGAATATCTTTGTATTGTCCCTTGTTTGTATTGTCCCTTTTATCATTTCTGTGTTCTTGACACCTCAGAAATCCTGAAGTGTGGTATGTCCCTAGATTTGTCTTCCAGCTGTCTTCTTGAGCACCTAGAGTTTGTCTTCTGCCAACCACTCCTGTCAAAGACGATATGACTCAGGTCATTAATAGAAATTATCTAAAAGACAAATGTTGCAATATTCCAGTTAGTAGTATCTCAGCACTCGTATGGCTCTGCCTCGTATTCAGCTTTGGTTAGCTAATTCAAGGAAGGTCCTTCTCCCTGTTTTGCCATATTTGCTCTTTGAACATTTTTCATCCTGCATTTCATTGTCTCCTTTCTTGTGCCCTTAGTGGCTCTTCATTCCCTTCTGTGGTCTTTCTGTTGTGTTCTCCTTTCCCTCTACACCCTTCTCCAGGTGCAATATTCCTTCTAGGTTTTCAACTATCAGATTCATTTGATTAATTTTCAAGCCTCTCTCCAGTCTCTTTTCCCTTCTTTTTCTTTCTTCATTAGTTTCCTGCAGGCTCTTCAAACTCTTCTCTTCAAAACTTAACCCCCGGCTTTCCTAGGTTATATTGTCTATCACCAGCCTTTTTTGCTTCCTTTTTACTGTTCTCAAGCGGCAGAGGAATTTTGTAACAGTTCTGTTCTGACCTTCCAATTTCCTGTCATTTGGTCCATGCAAGTGCTAAACCTGATGGACTTTAAGCTAAGCAGAGTCAGAGAAAGTATGTAGTTTCCGTCACCAGAGATGGTAATAATCTGTTCCTCTTTTTTTAATACCATTTCCTGTTTATGGGAACCCATTATTACTGCCAGTTTACTGCAAGGAGGCATCATTCTTAAATGTACATTTGTAATAAGAAGTTTGTGCATTTTCTTTTACTATATGCAATAATCGTTTGCTTTATGTAACTATTTCACTTATCCAAATGTACATGATAAATGTTAAATGGTTCTTCCAAAACTGTTAAATTGTCAGTTTCAAAACTGAGTAAAAACATTTTTTTCATAAGATCCCAGCACTGAGGAGTGTCCAGCTTTCATCGTAACAGTTGTTTAGTTCTATGTAAGTGTAAATACTCTTTTATTTCTTATATCTTACTGTCACCTGCTCCTAAATTGAAAGCTATTTGTTCAGCCCGAGGTGTTTTTTTTTTTTTTTTAGAAACAAATCTTTTCTTCTTCTTCTTCTTTAGCAGACATCTTTCAGGTGGGACAGAATTCGTTCAGTGTAAAATGAGTCAAAGTCTGAGCTACTATTAAACATCCCTTTACTTGAAATATATCCAGTCTTAGATAAGTAACCAAAATCTTCTCCTTCCTGCCCTTGTTCTGTATTTCTCTGTTAAACAGATGTCTAGATTTTCAGACAAACAGTTCTCCTGGCTGCATTATGAGCTTCTAATAGCTAGCACTTTGCTGATGAATAAAAACATAGTGGTAGGTAAAGTTATTTAAAACATATTCTCAGTATAAATATCTAAGAATTGCTTTTGAATAACAGGTACATCAATCACAGACAGTAAGTTAATGTCAGTTAGCATAAAATAGAATTAAAAAAACTAAATGTTTCTCCTCTCAGCTAAACAATTAGCAGAATCAATTTAACTCAAAATGTCAGAAAACCTTTAAAGCTGTATAGAGCAAATACAGTCTGGTTTTATTTGGGTGTAAATAAGAATGGTTGTCACATTCACCAAGCTGCATTTGGCTCATTTGGCTTATACCTAAACAGCTTTTTTTTTTTTTTTTTTTTTTTTTTAAATAATAATGCCCTGTTTATCTTTAAAGGGCACACAGATGTAGGGCCAAATCAGATTTTGCTTGAAAGGAAGGAAGGAATGCATAAATAAATGCATTAGTACCTACTTCAAGCATATTGTTTTAAATTCTGTAGGGCTTTTTTGAAATAATGATTGAGAATATAGCTAAGTTCTTCCAGTAGATATGGTTCTTCAGGGTGAAAAAGGAGTGTGAGGCAAATATTACAGGACTAAGAAAAACTTTGAAAAGAACCAGATATAGAAAGCAGGAAACAAATCTCAAGGTGTTTAAATTTATTTTCCTCATCCTTTTACAACCAAGAAACCCCAACCCCTACAGAAATCTTATGGAAGCCTTGGGTGTATTGCATCTCTGAAAATCCTACAATAGACATCTCAAAACAGAAAAAGAATGTGTGCAGGTATTTTGTAATATCTGGGAATATTCTGTCCGGGAACCTATGGAAGAACAAGAGTTGGCGTCTTACCCAAGTCATTCTCACCAGCTGACAGCAAGGTACTGCATTGCACCACACATTCATGGTATGAATTCATGGTATACCTCAACACCATTTAAATAAAAAACTTCCAGGCCCTGTCTCTAAAGCTGGCTTCTCAAATACATTTCTGTTATGTCAGGCTCTACGTAATGGATAGTTTTGTATCTCCTTGGTACCTCCAAGTCTCCTCTGATGTAGCACCATAGTTAGGAATGCCGCATGGCGATATAAGTATTATAATCATAGCCTCATACTTTGCACAGAGGAATTTCTTAAATATTTGCCCTTTACTCATAAAACACATGTAAAAATTACAGATAGATGGAGAAAAATTCTTCTGCACACTTCCTTTCTTTGCTTTCATCACCATCTTTCAGACCCATTTTTCTGACTTTTTCAAGTGGTACAGTCCTCTTTTATTCTCCTGTCTTCTTATTCTGATGGTGATATGTTCTCCTAGCTAAGGAGCGTTTATCTTTTTAGAAATAGTCTGTAATGCTTTCTCTGCCTCTCTTCTTCCCCTGAAGTATTTTTCATTTCTAACACTAGGTTCTTCTGTGCTTGGTGTCTTTTTTTAAAACAAGAACTACAGATATTACTACAGATAACATATACTGTCCTACTAGAATAGAGCCATTCCATTCTGGCTGGCCTTTTGGTGCAGCATCAGGCACCTAAACATTAAGTGTCTCTTACTGATGCTAGAAAAATGCCAGTTAAAGAGATAGTGATAGATGTGACCTAACTAACAGAACTCTTGCCGAAGAACTAAGATGTGTTATAGATTTATCTTTCTGCCTTCCCGCATGTTCAGATTGAAGACGCAGATATAAGTGTCACAAACCTAAAATGTCACGAGCTGCAAAGTGATCTGCAGAGAATGTCTCTAGGCTAAGAATATTTGTGCTTGGATTTGACACAACATAACATAATAATCTGTAATTCTGGGCAGAGATGTAGGACATTCTCACTTGCCTAGTTATCTGAACAGACCTGCTGTTAAACCACATCTTCATGTCTCTTAACATGAAATATAAGCAAAAATCCCACTGTGAGGATACCCATGCACACTAATACCATAAATTACTTCCTAGTGCCACAGAGATGAGAGAGGAGAAAAAGAAGTCTACGTTATCCCATGTTCAAAATACTGATCAGGTAGTTAATAAATAAATAGAACTTGATTTTTATTTGTATATAATGAATTCATGAAATGAAGGAGAAGGGGGAGGAAAATAACTAATGATAGTAAAATGTGCATGACATCAATTTGTGTTCATACTATGGTTTTTGCTTACAAAAATAGCAGATCTCAGATGCTTATATGCTAGATTGTTTTTTTATAAAAGGAAAGTGTTTACTCAGTTATGAGATAGTTAGGATATCATTGCATTTTAAGCTATTTATATATGTATTTTTATGATCCCAATAGTGTAGAATAATGGTTTTGAGTATGTAAGTAAGGTCTGTATGTTTGTATGTGTACTAAGCAAGGATGATTAGTATTTGTATGTTTGCATTTCTATATATATACATATATATATATATATGTATTTATGTATACTAAGCAGGCCTAAGCACTATGCAAAGAGCTGTCTAAACTTGTTTCTAGGTTCCAATCCTGTTCACAGCCTCTGGGCATTATTTTAATGTAAATAATAAATAGGGAAAAAAAATCTCCTCTAGAATTACTTATTTAGCAGCATTTTTCACACTGATGTAGCAATCTAGTAATTTAGTTCCATAATGGACAGCACTGGACAGGACATAGCTGTCGTGGCCACTACCAAGGTGTAAACTGTCGGTTTATTGAATTGTGGTTTCTGCAAGTCCAATCCAAAACTATCGTCTCCCTGTATTGATTTTTGTGGGGTATTCAGATTTCTTAGTATGGTCAGTATTTCTTTTTTTCCTAGCTAGGGTTGATTGTATTTATTTTCTTTTCTATTTATCTATAGCTCTTTCTTCCTCTGTTCTTTCTTTTTCTTATTTATGCAAGTCAGAACTTCAACACCTCCTCTTATCCTTGCTATTCCTGTAAAGAACATTTCTACATATACACGCATACAGGAATTTGTCTGTCCCTTGAAACCTTGCAGCTACTAGATCCAGGAATTGCATATCTTTTCATTGAAGAAAAAAAAAGAGAGAGAGAGAAACAGAANAAATGGCTCTCTACAGTATCTGTTTCATCAATCAGTTAGACTGTATCAGCAATGAAAAATTTGACATATAATTGCTACTGAACATTTATAAATTTATTTGATACAGAATGCCCATACTTGAAATTCATTTATTTGTGTCTGTTGTTAAATTTATATTTAGCCTATGTGTATTTTAAGATTTGGGAGTAATTCAGAATATACTAATTCTTTTTCCTTTCAACTGAAAAAAATTATAAATTGAAGTTGGCTGAGGCTGCTAAATTACTTGGTTATTCTTAGTTAATTATTAAATCAATTTACAACATGACTTAGAAATATACATGATCAATCTTTAAAGAATATTATTTGAATCATCTCAAGGCAGCTTAAAATCTGTTCTAAACAAGGAAAGAATTATTGAAGTACTGAAACAATTCCAATCGCAAAGCCATCTAAATCCTTCCCTGCTTTTGTGTCATTCACAAGAAAAGCACTTGTTACCTGTTTTCAATTTAGATTCTGTATTACTGCTCTATACCCTCACTTTGGAAACAGAAGATCTGGAAATACCTAATGGCAAGTCTTAAGTTTCTTGAAGCTAGCAAAATAATTTTTAGCTCATCATAAATCAGTTAGTAATGATTCATATTATTTACAAACTATGAAACTAACTGTTAAGAGAATACTTAAATTATAGAATGCAGGAAATTAACTGGTACATGGGTTGCATTCTTTCTTTCTGGATAAAAGTGTGTAGCGTAAATATCAAAGCTCAGTCATGTACGACTTCCAATAAGCACGCTGTCAAATACAGTAATAGGTCTGCTATGCTATGTAAATCCAAGCTGCAGAACGGTTAGTAAACAGAAGTTAGCTAAATGGCATTCTTTTGAAAGCTTTTAACTTAGCACTACCACAGGATACGTAGTTAATAACAAAAACAGCTGCGTAGACATTCTTGGATGCCATAATTAAACTGATAAATCTGCAGTGACACATATCTGTGAAGAAGAGATCTGCTATTAGTGGATTTTTTTCTTTAGTGATCATTTGTATATTTATAGCATCTTATTGAAGAATGAAACTATGCTTAAAAGCCACTTAATAAAACATAGACAAGAACAATATTTTGGTTTAGAAGTTTCTTTGAAAACTTTTAGAAGTTTATTCGAAAAGATATTTTCAGGCAGAAAAATTGCTAGTTTTCCCTAAGTTTTTGGTAAACGGAATATCTTTACAGTAAGAACTGTAACCAGTGTTACTTTTATCATCGCCAATCCATGCACTTGGAGGACATACACAAAAACAGAAATTTCTTTTAGAAAAAAATTGACTGCTGTATATATGACCTACTAAATCATTATTGGCAAAAACATGAAATTCTTAGTATTATGGCTTGCATAGGAGCCTGATATCTTTTCTTTTAGCTTTTCACTTGAATGGATATAAAAATCACTGAAGGAAGAACCAGGTCCAGTATTAAATATTCTTTATATTCCAGATCATTTTCAGATGCCAGCTAGATTTTCCAGTCGCTCTGCAACTGAGAATGAATAGACAGAAGTTCAGAAGCCATTGCCTTCCTATTGTTTTCCCTCCTCTTGTTAATGTCTGTTATTTTGTCTGATTTTAGGTTTGGAACATTTTCGGGGTGGCTGTGGGAGCGGAGAGAGTTGTGTGCAGTATGTGCAAGTTTCAGTTCCTACTGAATACTCCAAAAGCACTTTCCTTTAAAAGTATTGAACTGCTGCCTGCAGATCAGAGGGTCCAGTTCATATCTTGTGTCCTGGAAGCTGTCCAGGTTCCCGAGAGCTTCACTAATTCAAGAAATCTGTTCTGATTTTGAGACCAGAAGGAAACTGCAGTAGCAAATGAGAGCTTGGGCCAGTACATGGGGAAATTTAAGATATGCAAAGAACAAATACAAATTAACTTGAGATTAGCTTAGTTACTGCTAAACAAAAGCGAATGGAAATATTCCTTATTTAGGATTGTCCAGAATGATGATGAATTTTTCCACAAAAAGGATGACAGCTTTTGCTAATGGGTTCAACCAATGCTAGTATCTGGCTATTTTAGATAGGAGTTTCTCCTGTTGCGAAGATAATTTGAAATTAATTTTGATGTAGTAACAACTGTAGTAGAGTTTCTGTAGAAATGTTAACAAAAGTTCATTTTACAGGTGCTTAGATCATGGATCATACTGATTTGTTCTTTTCCTCATTGATGTATAATTGGATGGATAGAGATGGACTTGCATTTTAACATTTCCCTGTTCTTTAATGATAAATGAGTGTTGCTTTGGGAGTTTTTTTTTTTTTTTTTATCACTGCATTTTGAGAGAGAGAGAGAGAGAGAATTGCTCTCAGTCCATGTATTGTTCGTGTTCCCTATTTTGATGGATCGCTGTGGTCCATATTTGATACATCTTCTTCATTGGTGGTCATTACAAACAATTTTCACTTTCTCCTTGTTATGATATATAACAAATTAAGAAAGTAAATGCCTTGGGCTAGTTATGTGATGGAAATCAGTAATAATTCATCATGCATGCATGAATGCTATGATCATGGTTCAGGAAGCCTGTGGAAATTTTGGCCCAAAGTATTTTGGAAAATGTTTCCAAAATCTGCTGAGCTCTATTCTTCTTCCAGATTAGTGGTTTCTTTCAGAATGCAGGTTAACTTTCACATTTTTTCCAGCTCTTTGCAAAACTCCTGATTTACTTCAAAATTCACTTCGTGTGAAAGCAGAGCTTTTATTAATTTTCTTTAAAAAAATAATCTGCAACTACGATATGGGATTGCAACTACAATTGTTTCATTCTTATGTCTCAAGACATTCACCCATACAAAAGATGGCATCATGCCAATTTCAGGAACGCTAATGTGACTTGCAAATGCCAGCCTCCAGGGGAGCAGGAATGCAGCACTGCTAATGCTGGCCCAGGGTGCCTGGAGGCCGGGCAGTAGCGCTCTGAGGTGTCACCCGGCAGTGGCCAGTGCTCTGTTGGCAACAGCACAGCACAACCGGTCACTTCCCCGTGCACTGGTTCAGCTGTGCAAGTGACAGGTCTGCCTCTCTTTCTAAGTACTATCAGCATTGCTGCAAGTGTAGAATTTTTTCAGGTTGTTGTGTTCAGGAAAAACAGGATGGTTGCTGTAACTGGCCTTTGCACATGGAGCAGAAGCATGAAAATGCAAGTTCTGTTTCCCCACTGGGAACCCCTTGGCGCGGGGCAGGTCTGCATGGCATGCTGTCCCTGCTGCGATCACACCACCCCTGGGTCAAGTGTCCCATGTGAGTGTCAAGAAAATAACACCAGTGAAATGACGGAAAGCAAATCATCTGGTTTGCCTGTACTAAGAGATTGCTTTGTAAGCAGTGTGACATCTTGCTATGGGTGTTAACATATTTGTGGCATACTGTAAGTGAAGAGTTGTGTGTGGTAACACCGTGCCTAAGATCTTTTACCTAAGCACTGCCCCCTGACTGCATGTGGCATCAGGGGGCAGGGGTGTGTGTCAAACTCTTGTCGAGAAGTAGCTGGGCACTCAGCTAAGAGAGGGGTCTGCTACGGTTTTTTTAGGATTCAGTATATGTTACTCGTTTGGGCTTTAGTGTCTTACAGTATATAGGAATTATCTTTATACAGGGATAATTAGGAACATTTTAGTTGAAAAAATCCAAATTTGTTTCCAAAAGAATGTTTTGAGAGGTGCAGTACTGTGTGCAAATTCAGGTCAGATTTGGTGAACAGATGTGCAATTTCTTTTAAGAAATGTTTTTGAAAAGTTTTAAACATTTGTTTATTCTATATAGAAATCAAATTTGGATGAGTTCATTGACAGGCACAGCAGGTTTTCTACCACAATGTTAAACCTTGTGTCCACTAAGGAGCATATACTTTTACGTTTTTTTCTGTTATATTATACCTAGTTTTACTACATGTTTGTATTAATTTACATACATTTCATATACATATGGTCTGTCATTTAATTCTCGGCTGCGTCATTACACAAGAATGCCAAAGCTGATTCTAATTGTTCAGCAAACTGAAGGAATTTAGGGAGGTTGCCCAGAAATTCAACGTTACTTAAATAAAATGCACATGTATTTTAAACCTTTTAACAGACACGTTCTGTGCCATATCCCTTTTACTAATATTAAAATAAGACTTATCAGCACAAGCGGCATAAGGTTGTGCTGCTGGAGCCAAATCCTGGGATCAGCATCCAGGCCACGAGCCTGCAATCAGTTACACTTATGCTGAACTTCATGCAGATTTGTCATTCTTTTGAAATCAGCAGGATTATTCACCTCCAAAAGACAAGTATGTGTGGAGTTGATTTCGTGAGCAGACCCTTCATTTTTATTGGTTTCATTATGAATCTGAGAAGAGGAAGAGGAAAATCTGCATCAGGACCACAAAATTTAGGTCTCAGGGATGATATTAGACAAAACTTAGGTACTCTGTCTGCTGGTAGTCACTGGAAGAGAAAAGGATTGCTCAGGCAATGTGCATGGTAAGTGGTGGAAGGCGTGTTCTGGGGGATAAAAGAGATTATGGAGAACAAGAGAGCGGAAAGTTATTCCATTGGTTCCCTAGCAGAGCTGAACCTTTTGAGGTCCTGTGAAAAATCACAAGCACATCATGAAATGGTAGGAATGGTAGAAAAACAGTAGAATAAATGTAGAAGGAAAGATTAGAAGTGTTTTTGTTTTTTAGGTTCTTAACATCTGGATCTAGTAAATATTTTGATGTTGCATTTTCCCAAGCTGGTTAGTTGAACCTGCAGAAGGCTATTTTTTGGCTCCTCCTAAATGGTAATGTTAATATCATCTAGGAAACATTTGTTTTCCCCAGACACTGCTTTTTACATCGTTCTTGGTAGTGCTGGATGCAGTTTGCATTGTCATGTCTGCTGTATTTGCAGAATATTTTTGCTGTTAGTGCCAGTATTTAGCAACAGCATTCTAAATGTATTCAGTAGTATGATATTAATGATCTTATTTCCTTCAGTTGTTGAGGAGTTTCTGTTTGCAAATTTGGGATTGATCGTCTTAAAAATATTCATGCCCTCTCTTCACTCTCCAATAAAAGACCAATAGCAGCTATGAAGACATTAAGACAGGCTAAATGAAATCTATATGAACATAACTGCTGCAGGTAATTAACGCCTTTCATTTTGAGAAATGATTTGAAGCACTTGAGGGAATTTGGAATGATATTTTACATTTTATTCCAACTAGTAATGTAGAAAGGAAATGAAATAAGACTGATTTTATTTTCCATTTTTTGCTGTCTCTCTCCTTTCCCTGTTCTTTCTCTTGTTGAAAAACTATTGTCATTTATGTCATTAAAACATAGAATTATTGCCCCCAGACTTTCAGTGAACCACAGCTGTTGACCTTTTTTTGTCAAAAAGCTTTGAATACAAAGCTACATTGGGAACATTTGTAGCCTGTGGACCATGACAGTACTGTAGACTTCTCTCCTGTCCTGACAGAAGAGACTGCCAGAGGGTGTGCTCACATAGTGACTGCATTATTTTCTGGCAATTGTGGTAAATATTTCCTTGCCTTTGGTTTTTCTGCCTCATCTCAAGTGTACAGTCATCCTTCAAACCTATTATACCACCTTCTGAATACTGTGGCTTTGTCCCTTAGGCTACATAGTCTATTGTTTAAAATGTTTACCAGAGCTGTACAGATATTAAATTAAGCATTGCAGCTTAACGTGGAATGTGTGGATACTTGAAGCTGGATTTAAAAGATGTCTTAATTTCCTTGCTGTGTAACAGTATATCACATCGAATGGGAAGGAAAGTTAAATTTCAACCTTTTCTAGTACAGGAAGTGCTAATTTTCAGTGAAGACTTATGAATATTAAATTAAATACTGAATGCTAAGCATGTGAAAAACTCAAGATGTCTTTGCTTGAAATAAAGCACAAAGCATAAGCCATAAACTCTTTTATTTTTCCGGGTGATTAAATTAATCACTTTTCAGTAGTGCACACCAGCTGCTACATCTGTAAGTAAACCAAGTACTTTCCCACAGTACATGCTGTATATTTCATTCTTAGAGCATTTTATTTTGACATGTAATCTTTATTCTTCTGCATATGAAATCAAAATTCAGAAGATGAGTAAAAACTAAAGATTAATTACAGTGTTTCACAATTTCTGCGAATTTAAATAGGGACATATTTTTGCTGGCAAATAGAAGAGCAAATATAAAGCTCTGTTTCTAAAACATAGTCTGCTCATAGCTTGAAGTATGAAGGCTCAAGTTTGGACCTAATTTCATTCTTCTCTGTACAACTGTCATTTTCCCGGTCTTACTCTTGTGAACGTGTGAGGAAAGCAGGATGGGTGGCAGTGGAAGGGAATGCTTTTTTTTCTTAGGCTAATCTCTGTGAAACTTGATCTGTCTTTGTTATATTTATGAGATTTTGTGAAAAGAGAAGAAGCAATGTGATGTGAATGCAAAAATCACACATTTTCAATACAATTCATTAGATTACACTGCAATTTATATGCATATATATATATATATATATATATACAAAACAAACCCAAACCTTTTCATAACTGAGCTTTCTAAGCATTACCATAACTGTAAGCATACGCTTACTCTAAATAGTCTTTTTCCCTTAGAGAATAAGCA